>WMED01009580.1:1020-16225 GCA_019650415.1 Pipa parva | reverse complement strand
ACAGTATAGGGAATGGGTGTTGTTGTGTGGCAGCAAAGTATGGTGAAAGGTGGTGTTGGATGAGCAGGGTATCTGGAAAGTGAAGGGTGGGTGAGAGGAAGGAAAATTGCAGAACTACACACTACCTTGCACCACTTTACCTGCTGCTCTGTAGTACAATATATAGGGGTACTGCTGCACTCTATTGGGCACAATGGAAGGGAGACTGTTGGGTGGGGGGGGGGGATTCATTTTGGCATTGTTGCCTAGGGCGCAATTAAATCTTGTCCCAGCACTGCTACAATCTGTTGCTGTATCAAAACTCCCAGCATTCCAATGACACCATGGAGCAGCGGGCAAATTATCAGCTGCAAATGGCAACAAAGAAAGGGGTAGATTGATAAAGTCAAACAAGATGATGAAAAAAGGAATGTAAGAAGTAACTTTGTTTTTATTTTTTTAAGAAAACAATAAAAACAGCAATGTTTAGCTTGGGATCAGTTAAACTGCATAGGATCCACCCTCATTACTTTTTATGATTGTACATAATTGCCAAAATCCTTAGGAAAATTTGGCACATTGGTTATTAATAATAAAATGTAGTAATTAAAAGGCAGAGGAGGGAATTATAAGTTTGTAGAGGTCCAAAACACCAGTGTTACCCTGAACTAGTGGTAATGGTACACCAAAGCAGTTTTATTGCTGCAGTTACTACATGCAGTTGTTTTTTCTCATAATGACTGCAGAAATGAAAATTACAGATAGATAAACACACAGGATGGAAGGGAGGGAGGGATAAGAAAACCTTTCCTTTGCTTCTGTATACAATTAAAGTAATGGTATAGACATGGACATTATACCTATACAGGACACTGTAAGAACAGTTTATTTAACCATTAAGTCATGTTTGTGTTGTGCTTTTTATCTTCTTGCTAATTGTAAACATATTTGATCTGTTGCATAAACACTCAACTGGTTAACCTCAGTGCCACTGTTTCAAAAGTACTTTGGATACTACATGTTCACAGCTGAGGACTTACAAAATAAAGTATACAGTACACTGCAAGCATCCTCTGTCAAACCCAGCTCCAACAAAGTAAGTAAGGAAAATACTGGAGTGTAGTCAGATGCCAGCGACTTCCTCACCAGAACACTAACATTGATGACAATGGTATTATAGATTTATATTAATAGAGTCAATAGCAAAACAAACAGCAACAACATTATAATAACAAGCACATTAATAAAATAAAAGTTCATACACTTGGCTTGTTTATTTAGGAACAAAGTATCCACAATGTTTGTATTAGAATCACTGTAAATTTGTTTATGAAAGCTTTCTTTTAACAATGTTTCTCATCTTATTTGCAGTAGGTAGCACTGTATTATACATTTCTTAAAGTGCACGTCACCTCAAAACTAATAGTAATTTAGGTTGTACTAATGAAATAAATGTTTTTGTAAATACATATGTATTTTTTTTTAAAATGTACCTTTAAACAGTGTTTCTCTCTGTCATCTTCCCTGTCAGTCTGACTTTAATTTCCCAAGTCAGGTAGGCGGGGCTAAAAGGTTGATTGACATTATAGCTCCACCAATCAGATCTATTAAATCACAATCTAGCAGGGATCTGATTGGAGGAGCTATAAAGTAAAACATCCTTTTAGCCCCACCCACCCAACACTAGGGAAAGAGAAGACCGGCTGACAGGGAAGATGACAAAGAGAAACACTGGTCTCTGCATGCCTTGCTAACTATCGTCCTGTCTCTCTCTTGTCTCTGGCTTCTAAACTTCTAGAACGTCTTGCCTGTACCCACCTTACAAACTATCTGCATGTGCACCATCTCCTTGACCCTCTGCAGTCTGCTTTTAGGCCAGGCCACTCTACGGAGACCGCTCTTTGCAAACTTGCAAATGATCTCCAGGTTTCCAAAGCCAAGGGTCACTTTTCTATTCTAATTCTACTAGACCTATCTGCTGCATTTGACACTGTTGATCATTCCTTTCTTATTCAAGTTCTTCATGCACCTGAGGTCCATAATCAAGATGCTTCTTGGCTGACTTCCTATCTTTCTAATTGTTCCTTTTTTTGTCTCCCATGCTAATGACACCTCTTCTCCTGTCCTGCTTAGAGTGGGGGTGCTACAAGGCTTCGTCCTTGGCTCCCTCCTGTTCTCACTGTACACTCTTTCCTTGGGTGATGGCATCAATTAATTTGGTCTTTAGTATCACTTGTATACTGAGGATACCCAAATTTACTTATCTGCTCCTGTGCTAACACCTGAATTACAGTCTCAAATTTCCAGCTGTCTCTTGGCAATCTCCTTGTGGATGGCCAAGTGCCAGCTCACATTAAATCTCTGTAAAATGGAATTGATTACTGTATCATTCCACCCAAACCTGGACCCACTCCTACCTTTTCCATTCTAGTGGATGGTGTGATCATCAACCCTGCATCCTCTGTATGTTGTCTTGGGGTGAAGTTTGACTCTGCTCTTTCCTTCTCTAAACACAACTCTACCACTGCAAAAACCTGTCATTTTTTTCCATTGCAACATTGCCAAGATCCTCACCTTTCTCTCCCACTCCACTGCTAACACTCTCATGCATGCTATCTTGCTATCCTGCTTTGACTACTGCAATGTTCTTCTATCTGGCATTCCAGTTTCCTACCTCTCCCCGCTCCAGTCTATTCTAAATTCTGCTGCCAGAATTCTTTCTCCCTAGAGGGGATAGCCTTTCCCCCAATCTCACTCTGCTCCCTAGCTCCCCGTAAGCAAATTAATCATTTACAGAATTATCTTTTTGACATTTAAGACACTTCACTCTGTTTCCCCCCCCTTACTTTTCCTCAATTGTATGCCCATACATTCCTCGACGTCAGTTTCGCTCCTCCCAAAGCAACCAGCTCTGCATGCCACATACCAATACTGCCCTTTCTTGTCTTAAACCCTTTTTCTCTCTCTGCCCCCCACGTCTGGAATTCTATACCCTTTTATCTTCATCAGGAACATTCCCTCTGCACTTTTAAAACCAAACTGAAGTCCTATCTTTCGGAGCACTAGCTATGATTTTTATGTATATATTTTATCTTAAAATATGGGCAGGGCTAAATGATGATTGACATAGCTCCTCCAATCAAATCACTACTAGATCCTGATTTAAGGGATCTGATTGGAGGAGCTATAATGTCAATCATTTAGCCCCGCCCAACCCAACTCCAGAAAGAAAATGCAGGCTGACAGGGAAGACGACAGAGAGAAATGCTGTATAAAGGTATATTTTTTAAAATACATATATATTTACAAAACATTTATTTCATTAGTACAACCTAAATTTGTTTTAGTTTTGAAGTGACAGGTGCATTTTAATGAGTGCTTAGTTCCTTTAGGCCTCAGACACAGAAGTAAAGCATGTTTTTCCATGCCTGGCAATAAAGGACTCACTGATACTCATCCATTTCTAAATAATAACATCTATATTCACTAAGGTTAATTTCTCAAAAATCAGTTACTGTCAAGGTGAAACAAAATCTTTTGATATTGCACTATTAATCACTGATATCTCTAGGATTATTGTCTTTTGAAGAAGAAATAGCACCCTTAAACAGCACCCAGAAAACTCAACTTTATGAAAAGAAATATAATTTCTAACTTAACTCTATCTATTCCTAAGTACATTGCCTGCTTTATTCAGTTTCAGTGGAATCAATTTATCCAGATCCAATAATGGTAACTCTCAGGAAAGAATAACAGGTGAAAAAGCAGTGTTGGGGGAATAAACTGACCACTGAAGCTACATAGAGCATTGTTACAAAGAGCACTGGAACACATAAAAGCATGGGACAGTTATATTTTCTAAGAAAAAAAGATTTGTTTTATAAGATTTAAACTTATACCGAGCAAAACAATGCACAAGCTAGGCTGGAGACTGACAATCCCACTGCTAACAAGGGGGTTGGCATGTATCTTGATGGACAGGACAACATGATAGAGTAAAATTCAAGTGGGCCAGGATTAGAACTGAACAAGTTTACAGCAAATTGTGGGTGGGGCATAACAGTGTCAGACTCAGAAGGGGAACTTGAGAGGAATTTGCTTTGCAAACCTGGAGTCTCTAAATTAAACCCACCAAGTCTCCAGGCATGCGCATAGCTTTATGTTATATGATAGTTCACACTACAGGTTACACATCTGAAAGTTCACACTGCAGCTTTCACATATGATAGTTCACACTGCAGCTTACACATGCACAGCTTTATGTAGCCCAAGGGCCACACAAGCAGGGCAGTCCTAAGCAGCACTAATTTTCTTATGTATTTGGAACCGGGTCATTCATTACATTATACTGAGTTTAGGAAACAGTAGGATAATGGTACATAATGGTATAATGTTTAAAAATGTAACCTGGTTGTCAACCCTGCTTGACCCTGGTGAAAATCACCCCTGGTCCTAAGTACCTGCAACAATGATGCCTTTGTTTCTGTGTGAAATGAAAGGCTTGCTCTGCCTGCAGGTAAATACCAGGCAAACATCTGAGCTTTTTTGGGCAATTTAACTAAAGCATAGGAATGACTGGCATCCTAAATGCCTTTTTAACAATCACTATAGCATTTGTGTCAGAATTCTTGTCTAGAACATCCTTGGTCTAAGCTAACAAGGGCTAAAATTGTATATAAAGGATCAGTATTTGATATAATGAATGGAATCAGTGGCCCAAAGAGTATTAGCCTTCACCTACAATTCAGTTATTTGTTTAGATAATTAAACACAGAACTGGTGCCAACCTTAATACAGAGTATTTCATGATGGGTCAATGTTCATTGCTGCTATGCAGAATTAGACAAAAGATTTGCAATTTATTTTTATCACCAGGCCTTAAAATACATTCACTTTAATTATTAGAATTTTGGTGCCTTATTTCCATTCAACTGCGAAATGAAAATACAGTATTATTGTCTACTTTAAAGCAGACCTCCAAAATGTACATTTTCATTTCTCCAAACTAGCTCAGTTTCCACGGAACAGCGTCCGCACTTACAAATCCATGCTGGCTACTTAATAAACTGGATGCCAGGAGTACTTTAGCACAGCATTTTAATATTTAGTTAAACAGCACAGCAATGTAGCAAATAGAAACATCAGAATTTCCACGCTGATCGTTAACCATTTCCATATACAGTACAGTACACACTAACAGCAGCTAAATATAACAGAGGCCAGAAGGGTCATTCACTAAAGTGAAGTGTGAATTCCCATACATTTTCCACTTCCACATCTTCTCTTATTTTACAAACTCTATGATATGAAGTTTTCATGTCCAATTCAACACCTTATGATGATTAAGGACTAAACACATTTTGCATCACTTTGTGTGTGCACGCTTGCTACTTTCAACTATTTACCAAGTGTCATAGTGTGTTGAAGAGGAGCAGTGTGCCTTACTGAATTTACCATTTCAACACACTGGGCCTCATTGACTAAAGTACGAATAGTCGTGCAGAATGAATTCACATCTCTTCGCCACTTCCCCATGTTTACTTATTGAGTAAAATCTGAGAAATGGTGAAAATATATATATATATATATATATATATATATATATATATATATATATATATGAATAAATAAATAATAATAATAATAATAATAATAATAATAATATGCAACCAATTCAGGCATCTATGATACATGTGAACCTACAGAGCTCTTGGTATCTAAGGAGTGAATGCAACTAGGTGAACTGCTCTGAATTCACCGGTTTGACTTTGTCATTTCAAAGTGGTGAATTGCAGGCAAATTGATAGCAGGGCTCCAGTGTTGCTAAAGGCGACTATTCAGCCATAAGTGACAATGGTGACTGTGACTAAATGACAACATGATCTAGGGACAAGGTGACATAGAAATAGATACAATATTCACAGAATAAAGTTTGATGCATAAGGTGAGACTGATGTCACTGCCCTTGACTTGTTGAATTCTCCTCACTTTGCATGACTTTGCATCCTACTTCTATACGCCTGGCTACGCCACACTACACATGACAACACGTGCCACTGTTTGTTCGGTTGTTTGACAAGTGTATTCTCAACTTAGTCAATACAGAGAAGTGAATTTTTGCATCTATTTTGGTGACGTGACTCAAATTGTAGCAAGGTGAATTTGACAGATGAATTAATGTCCAATTTAATTAACTTAAAAGGTAGTTTTCAGTGTAAACGGGGATGTAAAAGTATGCTAGGGTCATCATTTCTTAGATTATGGGAGGCCCCGTGAGTTCTAATAGCAGCCCTGCGCCACTAGGGCAGGACCTTAGAGGCCTAAATCCTTTACATTTTGACACCACCCTTCCCATTTACACCAGTTGTGAAAGGAAATTAGGCCTTAAGTGAGTGATTTAGCTCTGTATATGGCAAAACAGGTTTATGTGACATAAATCAGTTTTGCTTGTTCCTAAATGCTTGATTCAAAACAAAAGTAAAAAAATAAAAATAAAAATCCAACTGCTGCAAACATTGGGGCTTATTCATCAACATGAGAATTCAACTGTCAAAGTGAATTCATTCTCATCACTTCTGGTCCCTATGATCTGAGTCTCTACTCCTTATTCACTAGACAGAGGATTTCCCATGATTTGGTCAGTAAATGTCTCTTACATTGTTAGTCAGGCAGTAGGAGTTCTGCAATCAGCCTCCAAATTCACCACTTCAATCTAGTGAAGTAAAATTTGTGAATGCACTTGTCAGATTCGCTACTGCAATAGACTTTGATGCTTGATGAACAAGTGAATTACCTGTGCACGTAAAGTGGTGCAAAGTGCTCCTCCGTAAGTCTGCGACTGTTATAAGCATCCGAGTTGGTCTTGAATTCACCACATCATAGAGTTTGATTGATATCCAAATATGGGGGAAGTGGCAAATAAATGTAAATTCACACCTTTACGTGACAATATGGCCTTTTGTGAATAAGCCCCATAGATGCAAAGTGAATAATATATTGGTATAAATTGATACAATGGGTTAACAAGCTACTCTTTAAATTTTTCACTTTAACACAGTTTGATACCTTTCATTATTTCAATTTATTTGCACACACATCACCAAGTATAAACTTTCATGAGAAAAATTGGAGGAAAAAAGCCTTACACATTATATAACAGTGTCATGTAATATTTAGACTTCAAAAACATAAAACCATGCACAACGAAGCCAGCTAATTGTCACCATCAGTTTAATGGGTTAAAATACCTTAAAACAGTCTGCACCAATGTAATAGCCTTGAAATGTTACAAACACTCTGCCCTAGGTGAAAGTTTCTACCCAAGGAAGAAGCAGAAGGATAAAATAATTATGTAGGTAATTGCAGGACAAATTCAATACAATATGTTTGAAAAAATGTTATGTTTTGGTATAAACAAAAAAAAAAAAAAAAAAATCAAGGAATTGTTTTTGACTTTTTAGCCATAAAAACACATGACCTGAATAAAGGCAATTTCAATATATATTTATCAGAAACTTGCTAAGTGGCTTTCACAAACATAACATAAATCCATAAATACATCTAATAAAAATATATTATATTTTTCTTGTTATAGTGCTCCTTTTATAATATTTTTGTTCACATCAACAAAATAGCCTGCTGATACATTCATAGATATACCCAACAATGGGGTTATTCACTAAAGTCTGAATAAGTTGCGTATAGGTGCGAATTCGCCAGATAAAGAGAGTCGCATTAAGCTGCTACTGTCACAGTCGCATCTTTATAATGAGAATATTGTCACAGTCACGACTTTATTATGGGAAAATTGTCACAATATTAACTTTACAAAACTGTCATGACTTTACCATGGGGAAATTGTAGCAGATTTGCTATATGAATTCTCTGTCGAATTCGCACCTTAGTGAATAACCCCCTTAATACATTGATAAATGTTTAACTGTCAAGTGCAGACAGAGGAAGAGACGTTTACATATATCATTTTCAGAAAATGAAATGTGTTCCCAATCAATACAGTGCAACCTTATCATCACAAAGCGACACATGTATTTCACTTCATGTGTTTGAGGAAGGCAGGGAAGGGGGGAGTCCTGGCAAGTCCTCTGTCTATCCAGAAACTGTACACGTCTAGTTGCCTGAGGGGGGAGGTGGGTTAAAATGAGAGACAAAAAGTTGACTTTAGAGGTAGGATCATAGCTCTGACATTCCTTTAGATAAACGGATATGCAGTGTGCTTATCTGAAATCATTCACTCCAACCTGATAACTACACGTTTCAAACTATACATATTTACACAAGTAAAGAGATGTCCTTGTACTTATGCATTACACATTGGGCAAGATTGTTCAGGTCGGCCCTATAGATTAATTGAATTAAACTTTTCTAGCTGTGATTTGGCTCCTGTGAATTGTCTATATCAGCGTTGCCCAAATGGTGGGTTGCGACCCGGTACCGGGCCACAAATGCAAAATGCCGGGTCACGGGAGCGCGTTTGGGTTTTCACGACTGAAAACTAGTAATGGACTTTGCGCACGGCACCGCTCATGAATATTCATGATGCGGCTACTTCATGACGCAACACGCATCGTACGCCTTAAAACTAGTCCCTTACTAAGTGCGCGAAGTCCCTTACTAAGTGGGTCACGAAGGATAAGCACAAAAATAACCGGGCCACGGAAAAATAAGTTTGGGAAACGCTGGTCTATATAGATACAAGTTTACACAGGCCACTTCTCAAAGTAGCAAGACACACAATGCAGCCTAAGAATGAAGTATTACAGTAGCACTGTACAGCAGTACTACCCAGGTTAGTTGATATACCTAAGGGAAAAAAACTTTAATTACTCACATGGGTTTCCCCCACATCAAGATTCTGCCCACTGTCATACAAATTCTCCATACATAATAACCCCCCCCACACACACACACACACACACTGCATGTGCCCATTGCCCATACCTTGCAGCTGTGCTGACAGGGACTCCTGATGCTGCTGGTACTTGTTGGCTACAGACTCTGATTTCTTTAGCTCGCCCTGTAGATGGTAGTTTAGCACTGCTCCATAAATAAATCCAATGGCCACAGCCAGGCAGGCAAGAGCCTGGAAAATCCTCTTTTGTCTCCTAGAGCACATACCGTTTCCCATAGTCCTTTCTCATAGGGAGGGGGGAGGGGGGGGGCAGCTACGGTTTAGCTGAGCACAGATGATGCCACTGGAAGCACTGCAGGCATCTCCCAGTAGGTGGCACTGTAGCGTTCACACACTGAGGAGATCTCTCGCAAACTGCAACTTTATTTGTTCTAAGTAAACCCCCAGGTCTGCAAAGTTTTCCTAATCAAGAGATCCGAAAAATCACGGGATGAGCATTGCTACTTATCTCCCCCCCTACACCGCAAAAAGTAGTCACTCTTTCTGCTAAGGAAAGTCTGGACACAAAAAAGAGGCCGGGTCCTTTTAAAAAATTCCCAGCAATGTAAACTGCAAACTATGCAGAGCCCTCTAGCTCTCTCTGTCCGCTCCAGCGCTGCGCTGGGGTTTTTTTTTTTTTTTTTTTTTTGATAATGCTTTATTGAAATGTGACAAACTGAGCAGCAGCATAGGGGTGTTCTTTGTAGTTGAAATTAGCATCTATTGAAATTTTACAATTTTAGGAGAGGTTGAGATTTAGTTAGAATGTTTCATTCCTTCTAGTCGTTACTAACCATGATTATATATCATTTCATTGTTTTATTAAGGTTAGATTAGTGGTGGCAAGATATTAAATACATCTAAAACTAGAGTTTTGTGTTTAACTTGAAAAATGTTGCAGAAAAAAAAAAAAAAAAGTTGCTGGACTCTGGGAAAATGCACACGCCTCCAACTGATCTGCAAGTTTAGTACCTGTCAGTTATGTGCATTAAAAGACCAAGGGGGTTATTCACTAAGGTGCGAATTCGACTGTCGAATTCGCAAACAGTGGATTCCCATAGTAAATCCGCTACAGTTTTTCCATAGTAAAGTCACAACTGCAACAATATTCTCATTATAAAGACGCGACTGCGACAGTAGCAGCCTATTACGACCGTCTTTATGTGGCGAATTCGCACCTATACGCAACAATTCGGACTTTAGTGAATAATTCCCCAAGTTACACCAGGAAAAAGAAATGTGCCATTTGAATTAGCATGGCAGTTATTGCCTATGTAAGAACTGGAATGTCAAGGCCCACCAGGAAACAAAAGATCAAGGACGAATCTCATTATATTGTTCCTGCAGATGCTTATTTTGTGTCCTACCTCTTTTTTTTTTAATCCCCAAACCCCTACCAGCCAAGGGTGTCATAATAGGTGGTTGCAGTGGTCTGAACCCTAACACAGAGTTGGTTATTGACTAAAGTATGAATTGTTGCATAAAAGTGCGAATTCACCAGCTTATGAAGGTTGCACACTACCCAGTAGTCGCGACTTCATTATGGGAACATTGATGTGTTCATGACTTTAAGGGAATACTGTCAAAGTTGCGTTTTTACTATTGCAATCCCGCTGTTTAGTCAACAAGGAGTAGAGAATCAGGGCATAGCCACCCGAAGTGGTGAGAATGCAATTCAATAGTCGAATTCTCACTTTAGTCAATAACCCCCTTAATCTGCTGCTACAAGGCCAGCCCGACAAACAATTAGAACATAGTCTTCAGACCAGTTGCTGACTCACTTTAAGCTATACATTTAACCAATCAACTAAATAACACCTAGATGCGGTTTATAGATTGAAATATGTGAAGTTAACAGCTCATTGTTCAGCAAGAAACTTTAATGCAACGTGACAGCAAAAGGAGACCACTACCCAGGTACATGGCCTAATAATTCAGCATCAAACAGCAAAATGGTTGCTGAGAGGGCTGCAAAAATGCCGTGACTACTTCAGACCACCTACTACAAAAGGAAGTATACAGAAACCTATTCAACTATTACTGCACCCCTTAATAACACCAGGTCAAGAGGCAAAGCCCTACAGTGGTGTCATCCTAAAAAAAAAAGTGCTAGGGCTATGGGTGTAAAGGCAGTGCCTTAAGCCATATTCCTTTTAAACCACACTATTTTACTCTACGCTCCCTTTACAGCAAGAAATTATTATTTTTGAAGGCTTGCTGATAACCAGTTACCTTACACATTGGTCATGTCAAAGTTTTTCGCTCATTGACCAGCAGCAGCTTTATTACACATTTTTCTGCATTACCATTTAAAGAAGAACAAAAGACATTCCCTCAATTTTAATCAGCTATTAGGATACTAACTTTCAGCCTGAAACACTATAGAATAAAATATCAATTTGTTCTATATCTCCTTTGCCATTGTGTTGCAGAACTCTGATCTTATTAGCATTGCAGCAGTCTCTCAGTGGCCTACCTGCCAGCATTATGCTGCAATTTTCTAAGCAGCTCAGGGTTTGACAAAACACACTAATTATGACATGGCTTCCATATAATGCAATTAATGCATCACTTAACCTGATTGTGCACAGGTAAGTTGACTGGTGATCATAGATTAGGGGGTGTATGGCAGGGTTCCAACTGTCCAACTGACTTCGCCACACTACGGAAGAGACAGCTACTGACACAGTTGCGTCTTTGCTATGGGAATCCCCTGTTTAGTGAATAAGAAGTAGAGAATTGGAGTGTAGCAACCCAAAGTGTTGAGAATTCATTTCAGCAGTTGAATTTGATGAATAAGCCCCACTTGCTTTCTACCCTCTGATTTCAGCCCCCTTTAACCTTTCTATGGAAACTTTATGCCAGCCACATGTCTAACATATATTCTTCTGTATTGTGACACTTTTCTATCTGTTCGGCAAATTAACAATTATCCAACTACCATAGTGGTGAGAGAGATGAGGGCGAAGGGATAATGGTGTGACACCCATTCAGGGTATTAACCCCTTCCCCTTAGCTATGGGGTGGGGGGGTCAGTATTTATCCCCTAGCTTTAATCATTTCCCTCTACCCCACGGGGCCATCAGAATAGGGGGAAGGGGAGAGTGTCCAATGCACCCCCTACCCTTGCACAGGGTGGGAGTATGGGGTCCAAAGGACACCTGCATTTGTTTTACTTATTCCTATCTACCCTACTGGGCCATCAAGGGATAAAAGGAGCCAGTCTGATGGACCAGTTCCTAATACTTATGCCCCCCTCACCCTGTACAAGGTGAGATTAGGGGGTCCAATGGACCCTTGTATTGTATATTATTGTTTTCCACTATCACACTTTTGGATTGGGGTAGAGGTGCTTTATAAGTAATAAAATATATATATACAGTATATATATATATATATATATATATATATATATACATACATACCTGATTCTATTGTACTTCCATATTGCTTCTACAGGGCTTAGTTGTTGAGACTAGAGGTTGTTGGCTGACATGCTCAAACATTTCCCTTTTTATTTGTTAAGCTAATGTATACTTATGTGTAGCTATCCCTTACAGCTATTTTCCCATAATCTTTACATTTATTGACTTCTTTAATCCTGCTACTATATAGCTAAGCCTAAAACCCCTGCTGAAATTGGTAGTAAAGTTCCTCTGAACAATAACCTTTCACAAGGGTTACCGCAAACGTCTTTTACAATTAGTATATGCTTGCACGTTATCCTTCTTTATGTGTACCTGGTCATACTTGTCTGTGGATTTGGCTTTAGCCTACCATTTCATGATTTTATGTTCTATGGGTGACTTAGTTGAGTTCTTTAATTGCCTGCTAAGGCACAAGTGACTAGTTGCTGCAACAGGTGTCATGGCTAACTACTTTACTTTTTCACCTTAAATGACCAGTAACACTCAAACTCCTATTTGAATTGGCATTTGTAAAAATGAAATGTTTTCTTTGAAATTAACTGATTTCTGTCTGTTCTTTTTACTGACCTCACCCAGTCCCATTTCCTTCTATGGTGTTTTAGATAAGTTATATTCAGATGGGCGAAATTTATGAAGGGCGAAACGATCGCCCGAAGTTACCGCACGATTGGAATTTTTACCGCACGATCAGAATTTTTACTGCACGATCGGAATTTTGTTCGATTCCCGTTTGCACATTCGGAATTTTGTTCGATGCACGATCGGAATTTTGATCGATTGCTTGAAATTTCATTTCGGGCAATTGGAATTTAACTTCGGGCGATCGTTTCGCCCTTAATAAATTTCGGCCAAGTACACCCAAAAGCCCAATTTGTAAAGCTAAATAGCTAAATATCTTAAATAAATAGCTAAACATCTTACTTTATAGACACAATTTAGAATTTCTGAAAGCACAGATTTAATATATTGTAACTATAAATGCATTTGAGGCATATTCCTTTTTTTAGTGTTACTGTTCATTAAATGCACTAAGAAATCTAGTTTACCTTTGCTATTTTTAACACTCCTACGACCATTTGCTAAGGTCGTAAAGCAGTCCTATGCCTTTTCCAATGTCCTCTGTTAATCTGCTAATTATTTTGGAAAAAGGGTCATCTGAGATAGGGTCACAAGCTGCCAAATTTTATTAGGACAGTTAAAGCTATGTTTGCTTTATTTAAGGCAATCCTTGCAAATTTTCACCACATTTTCTGTGCAATTTATAAACTGCTTGGGGAGAGGGCAGGAAACACACCTCTAATTGAAAGGAACACTTTATGACATTTTAGAATAAAGCAAAAGAAGTATTCACACTTTGCAGTTGACTTGCAGTAACTATCATTTAAAATAAAAATAACCACATAAAAAATACATTTCCAAACTACAGTTTTTTCATGATTTGTTTTACTTTTTCCACAGTTGCCAAACACCCTATAAGTAAAGCAATTAGGCAAGGGTAATTTCAACTGGAAATTTTGATTACAGCCCCAGTGCCAGTGCCTAGGCACCATTTATTTGGCCAAGAAGATTTATGGACAGAAACACCATAAAATGTATTCGTTTCTGATGGTCTCTTGAAAAAACAAATGATTAAAAAAAAATGAGGATCAGAACAAAATTTCTATCAACAAATGTCAACATGTGAACCATAAAAACCAAGATAAAAATGGATAAATTTCTCCTAAACAGAATAATACCAAATGCATGGTTACCTGTAAGTATTGTTGCCAAACACCCTAAAAAGAGCCCACCTCATCGTTTCAGTCCATACAAGCCCTTACTTTTCAGACACCTCATAAAGGGTTTTCTGAAAGTAGACACCTTGGTGCTTGTAGAATTCTCAATGCAAACTTTTGTGGAAAATTATGGCTTCTTAAGCAATAATCAAAATGCAAATCCAAAGGGTTGTATTTGAAAACTTAAAGGAGAACTAAAGCTAAAAAATAAAAAAGACATATTAAATACATACCTCATAGTAAGTTGAATTGTTGCAGTCACAGCTTGAACTGTGCTGTATTTTCACTGCACCGAGGCAGACTTCTCACCGCACTTCACACACAGCCTGATTAAGCCTGAAGCTCCACCCACTTGTCAAATCAGTGGGGCAAAAGGTTTCAAACATCATCATGCTCATTGCAGGGCCAATGAGAACACTCCCCTTAACAGGGCACAAAATCAGCAATGAACATAATGATGTATGAGGTTTTGCAGTGGAGCTTCAGGCTGAATCTTGTGTGTTTAGTGCGGTGAGAAGTCTGCCTCGGTGCAGTGAAAATACAGCCCAGTTCAAGCTGTGACTGCAACGATTCAACTTACTATGAGGTAATGTACGGTATTTAATATATTTTTTAATTTTCTTAGCTTTAGTTCTTCTTTAACAAAACAACCCTCAAAATATGGATAATTATAAAGGAACAATATCTCCAATACAGGACAGTACTTAATATTGATGGGTAAATCAAGACAACCCTTTCAAAACGAGACCCACCAAAATCAAACATAATATAATATAATTTTTGCACTTGCACACCCTTAGCAAATAGTCAAAAGAAATAAAAAACATAATTTGTCATTATGGGGGAAGTTTATCATTTAGACCTACTAGGTTTAGGATCACATCTAGCAGCCTTTTTTATAAAGGTCATTTCAACCTATTCGATTTGATTTTTCAATGCTATTTTTCGATTTGCTAAACATTTCTAATCCGTCGATTTATAAAGGATCAATAAAGACCGTCGATATTGTAAAGAGTGATACTGATCCATCGAAATCACCACACTTCTGCAAAAATGCCAGTATCAATAAATTGCTGACATTTCATAATCTTTACAGAGTCAAAAGTGTTTTCGAC
>WMED01009579.1:0-16225 GCA_019650415.1 Pipa parva | reverse complement strand
GGAGAGCCCGGCGCTGGAGCGGAGCGCGGTAAGTATTCCTTACAATTATACAGTATTATTGCCTATTTTTTTATTGTATTTATTACATTATTTTCACTGGTTATTGAGGAGCACTATATCTGTTGTGATAAGCAAACACTTGTGTTTTTTTTCTCACCACTTCCCACATTAAATTTCAGTGTAGCTCCATTTCAATTGATATCTATTTTGCTGATATTTTCGATGGGGACAGTTTTAAACCATCTCCATAGGGAATAATGGGTTTTTACCTCCCTCTGCCAGGTGAACACTTTTCAGTGATAAAAAAAGTCAGAAGGGTCTTAAAATTCAGCATCGATATACTAGATTAAAACATTTTCAATTTGTATAAATATTCCCCCTAAGCATTAATATTATTATCCTTACCTCCTGTTTATTTCTCTTTACATGTAATGATTCAGAAAGGTATTTCTGGAATCCCAGGATCATCTTTGAATCAAGAGAATGTCTTCTATACATTCCTGACTCAGACATTTTCTTTTTGAGAGGATGATTCCATGAAATTTTGCATTCAGTAACACTGCAAATATACGTACAAAAAAGCATTGTTATGAGAACACAGAAAAATTAGACATAACATATAAGAAACAAAGGCAAACTTTATAGCAAATAGATAATAAATTACTAAAAAGAGGCAAATAAATTAGCAGAAACACCAAGTATAAAGCATGTACTTACGTTTCAGGAACCGTAGCATCCTCAACATCTGTGTCTGTATTCTGGTTGTCTTCCTTTTCCTTTTCTTCTGTCCTTCTTTCTGACTTCTGACTTAATTGTTCATCATCTTCAATCATAACAACCTCTTCCATCACAGCTAGCTGGGGGCTACAAAACAAATACATTTTCTCCTTATTAAATCTTCACCAGGTCCCTCTGATGGGCCCCACTATTAACATTGCAGGTCCCTAGCTATCTTTTAATTACACTAACACTTGGGTCTTTTGTAATGTCCTGCAGAACTGAAAAGTATTATGATAGTTCTGGTGTAGACAAGAACATTATCTAGTAGGCTGTGGGCCCTTACAGTCAGCTTCTCTGGTGGGCACAAGATGCGTTAATCCGATACGGCTGACATGTTTAGTACATTGTTGGAAAATTGAAGATCACATAATATAAAGTTTAACTTACTTGTCAGACTTAGATCTAGTTCCAGCCTCTGAATTTTTCTTTATCAAATGTTTAACAATTGATGAATTACAGTTCCTATAATTTAATGAAAAAAAAAAAATATTGTACCCAAAATAAAAATTCCTTTAGTGTATAGATACCTGTATCAACCTTGATAATGAGCTATAAACAGTCAGAAATAGCCTTAAATGAGTATGAACAATCATTGAAACTCTGTTTTTATATTGTGTAGAAAAACACCCACCTAAATCCAGACATTAGAGAACCAGTATGTATTTTGCATACACAATTTCTGCAACCTTTTAAACTAGTGACTGGTTTGTCCTGTTAGTAAATACTTTTTGCGTCATTTAACACAAATAACAGTTTTATATAAAAATGTCAGCAAAATGTTAGCAATTAACAGTTATGTCCTTTTTATACACTAAAGGCTGGTTAAAGATGGAAAAAGGTGCAGTATTGCTAATATTTTTTTACCTGAATCTGTCATTGGTGTAAAAAAACAAGATACAATTTGATCATTGTTAATGTTCTTTAAACAAATGACAAATCAGTGTAAATAAAGGACACAAATTCGTAACATTTTTTTACTCAAAGCAGCCTTTAGTGAAAAAAGGACACAAAATCAGACTTGCTAACATGCTTTTATGCAAGTTATCATTATCATCATAAGTTACGATGAATAACTTATTTTTAGTGCCCTTTATTACCACTGTGATAATGCCACTTAAAACATTTCCCCCTAATGTACAATTGCCCTTTCAGTATGAAGACAACTCGGATAATACCTTGTTAATGACGATGGTTTTCCTATAACCATGCATCTATTCTTCTCCAGAAATTTCACAAAGAATTGCTGAGGATTTGTAGATTTGGGACACTTCAAGTCTATATAATTGACAACGCTTAGTCTTTTCACCAGGAAGATCATTCTTGCATGGGCTTCAGAGACTAACTGTTCCACTTCTGCATCCTCTGCTTGTTTTCGGCATACTTTTCTTAAATGAACTGCGAGTGAGTCCTGCAACTTCACACAGAACTTGCAGAGCAAAGGAATGCTATTTTCTCTAAATAAAAGATAATATACATGGAAAATTAATTTTAGTGAAAAATTAGGGAACAGCATCAAATAGGATGAGTATCGATAACATCAGAAAATATGGAAATCATAGTATACAAAATATATTCAGAAAATAAGGGAAACATATGCTGCGTTTATATAATTTAAATGTTCACTGAAATATCAGCATATGGCTTTTTTACAATTAGTGAGACAAGTTGCCTTAAAAGAAGTACCCTAACATGGTAGCAAGCTGACAATATCATGTATATGAAATTAAATGCATCCTTCTTAATATCCTAAAGAAAAGTGTACTAAATGGCAAACAGATAAATATAAAAACACATTTAGACAAGTAGGTATGATAAGGCAGATGGGTAAATTGTTATGATAAACAGAAAAATGAATGTGGGTCAGATCAATAGGCACAAAGAGAGACTGACTTACCTTCTGGAAACCATGATGAACTTTTGTAAGCTAATCAAGAATTGTATATTTTATAAAGTAAAGGTTGTGCAGAATGCAAAAAAAAAAAGAAAAAAAATCAGTAAATCAGTTTACTTATAAAAAAACACTGAATAAAAAATTCTAGAAATGTAAACTCTTAAAACAGGGAAGCCTAAATTGTAACAAAATGTTACGGAAAAATATAAAGCAATCAATGAATACTTATGTTTCACAAAAAATGTGAATGAAACAAAGTCAAATATTCTGAAAGGAATAAGTTTTGTAAGAGGTCAAATGCCAGTTGTGTTATCTTCTGGGGTTCTCAGAAAGGGTTCTGAAGTTTGGTCTGTGAACTGCATATTTATAGTCTTCCTTTGAGAGCGTGATCCAATTATCCTGTTTCCTTCTAAGAGGGAAATTACCAAAAAAGGAATTTCTTTGATACAACAGTGTCTGGTACAAGGTAAGACATTTCTAGTGTTATTCAGATTGGTTCATTTACACCTTGTCAATGAATTCACAAAAGTAGTTTCAGATTAAGTTGTCTCCATTTCTCTTGCAATAACAAGCATGAGTGTTAAATAAAAATGTTGTAAAATGATACAAACTTACTCTAATATGAATATCTCTGTGTGGGAAAGACTTCCCTAGAGGGTACATTTATAAAAGGTCAAAAAAGTAGAAAAGACATTGATTTTCTTGAATTTGAACTGCCTTTTTTTTTTAGACTTTTCCCCTTTTTTAAAAAAAAAAAAAATCACAATTTTTTTAGTTATATTCAAGTCTTTTCTGTGACTTTACCAGGGCCCCACATATTTGAATGGGGAGATTTGTGTGTCCCATAGCAGTAGTGATGGTTTCTCATTTCATTCTGACATTTTGGGATCTTGACTTGCTGGTAATTACCATTGGCAGCAATTTAAAGGTTGATAAATTCATCCTAACCTGATATTAAATGTAATATTCTATGGGACACCTATGTGGTGAGTCAGAAAAATGTAAGAGCATTGATAATCATGAAAACATGGTAACAATGCACAAAAATAGCTATAATTTAAATTGAATTAAATCTTTAAGATTCTCTTATTTTTTTTTTTCTTATTAATATTTTAAAAAAGAATTAGAAAAATTGGGCAAATCAAATCCAAAGCATATGTTTCGCCAACCAGAAATATATGCCCACTTAGGTCAGGTTCCCACTGGTGTATTTATACTAGCGCAATATACACTGCGCTTGAAAGAAAAAATCCATGCCCCAAATACCTATGGCTCTTACATTCTCCAGCCACACTAGCATTAAACTGCCACATATTCGAAGAGCATATATACACGATGCAAATAATGAAGGCCGGGCGAGCTCTCACACTGTGGGGGTTTAATCCTAGAGTCCCAGTTTTTTTATTTATTGCCAAAAATCCATAAGACACTGATAAATCCTTCAGGAAGACCATAAATTCTATATTACAACCCTTAGCAATTTATGTAGATCTTTTCCTACAGGATATTGTTAAAAATCTACAGACATGCCTTAAGGATAACACTTCCTTTTTAAATTTCTTCCCCCATAATGTATGGCTATGTACCATTGATGTCCAGGACCTTTATACATCCATACCACATGCAGAGGGGATTGAATGTATATGGAAATACCTTTGTTTACAGTCACTTTCCACACCTGAGATTGCTTTTTTGTGTAACTGTCTAGACCTTATTTTACAGAAAAACTACTTTAAATTTGGTTAAACATTCCATTTACAATTACAAAACACAAGTATGGGTGCCAACATGGCACCTAGCTATGCAAATAACATGGCACCTAGCTATGCAAATATTTTTATGTACAACCTTGACAATTGTAACATTCTCTCTAATAATATATTCTGTGAAAATATTTTTTTTATGGAAAAGATATGTGTATGATATCTTTATGTTGTGGACAAGTGAAAAAATCACATTATGTAATTTTTTTTGTCATTTATTAATAGGGTGCACCCAACAATTAAATATACCCACACTTATCATCAGCATATGATTCATGATTTGGATGTATTCGTCTCAATAGATAGTGACCATTTAAACACTAACCTATACACCAAACAAACTGACAGTAATACTTTATTACTAAGAATAAACCACTAAAGGACTCCCTAGGAGCTAGTTCTTAAGGGTTAAGCGCATTACTGACACACATAGAAAACATGACATGCAAAGTACTAAAATGATTAAACATTTTATGGATAGGGGGTATAAATACAAATAACTTATTAGAAATAAAAATGAAGTAGCCAGGTTAGGAATGAGTTATTAATCATTAAGAAAAATGAAGAAAAAAATATTGTAGATAAGCGTATCCCTTTTATTTCTATGTATGACTCCCATTCCAATTTTTTATGGTCTACTATTTTAAAACATGTTTGTAACCTGATGAAGGGAGGTATGTACCCCTGAAACATTGTTCTGCTGTACACTGTAACACTGGTCAGTAAACTATTTTAGATTATATACCTCATGTTGTGTGTGTGACCTCTATTTCTTTGTATCTACCAATTGGACTTTAATTGAGTCTTTGCCTGGCTCATTGGGGGTATTGCGCCACATATACACCTTACTCCTGGTGTGGATTTGAATTTTTCTATTTTCGTTCCATATTTTAGAAACCTTATGAGTGAAATGTCATCAGAATAGTAACAGGAACCCTGCCATAAGACCCAATTCGCCACTCTAATTTGTTGATGTCAAATCTACACATGATAATTGGTCAAAGTTTTGTCACATTTACATTAGATAGACACAAATTAATATTGGGCGAAATTTATTAAACTTGGAAAAGCTAGTTTTTGCTTATTAATCAGATGAACACCCGTAAGTTTCTCGCAGTAAGTATCGCGAGATTAGATCGATACTTACAGAGAAACTTTTTCTATTGAATATATCCATGGAAAGGGTAGCCATACTTTACATAAGTGTAGTATATTTACCGCGAGAAACTTCCGAGTGTTCACCCGATTAAACTCGGAAAAGTCGAAATGGGCTTTTCCAAGTTTAATAAATTTTGCCCAAATTTGTATTGTGTAAAGATGTAGGGGAATTCACCATTGTCCGAAGTAGTGCAAACAGTTTGGTCAACTGCGCCAAGGTTCGCCTGACCTCGCGACCATTCGAGTTACTTCGCTAAAATGCTCGCCAGCTCGCTTCTCTCAACAGGCGGACATCGGCGAAGGCTTGAATGCTGTACCAGTCTAATGTCTTCTAAGAGTTCAGCAGTGTTTGCTTGTTTGGCAAAAGCCATTCTGACGAAGTGACTCGAATGGTCGCGAGGTCAGGCAAAGCGATTCGAATGGTCGCGAGGTTAAGTGAATTCGGGTGACTTCACTACTCGCGAACTGATGTATCTTTTCCATTACTTTGCGTGCGTGTGCACAGGTACTTCGACAATTGCGGAGTGTGTCAAAGTAGCGAATGCGACTAGCTGCGATACTGCGAAGCACTTTTTTGCCTTCGCCAGATCAGAGTGGCGAACTAGGGGGTTGATGGCAGGGCTCCAGTGTTGCGTGTGTTGACAATTCAATGAAAAATGAGGATGGCGACTGTGTTTGATTTACAACGTGACCTAGGAACAAGATGTCATTAGTAATATATGGAAAATTCACTAAATAGTGAGTGGGATAGTGGGAGACTGACGTCACCTCCCTTCATTCATCACTCCGCATGACTTCGCATCCTCCTCTCTCTGCCCAACTACACCATACTGCGCATGAGTCAGCGATCGTCACCGCCCAATTCTTCGCCAAGTATACTTCGCATCTTTATTGGTGTGCGATGAGAAGCAAAGTCGCGACTATTTTGATTCAACAACTGGATTTGTAGAGATATTATTTTTAATTTTACTTCATGGGGCCTTGAAGTGGTGAAGTAAAATAGATGAATACTCGTTAGTTTGTAGGATTTTCAATTAAAATAGACATTTCCGTGCATGCGCACGCCAAATATTGCTAAGTTCTCTTGTGTTTGCGACTGGCGCAGTTGCCCGAACTGTTTGCACTACTTCGGACAATGGTGAATTCCCCCCGTAGTATCAAACTGTAATGCTAGTTTCACACTAGCATATGATGCACAGTGCACAAAAAAAAATACACTCTAGCTAGGATTACATCTAGATAGAGCCATTTGTCTATAATCCTAATTAGCATGTGTTTGAATGTAAAATAATGGTTTAGTGTTATATACTATTCACATAAAATCATTGTTTGTTACCAGACATGCTAGCTAGGGACACAACAGCTGGTAGTTAATTTAGAATAGCAGTCTTCATTGTTTCATGTGGGATTATCAACACCGGTGGTCTTGCTTTGCACTGTAGATAATAATGGTCTTAAATAGGTCTGCTACAAAAAAGCCAGTGACTCCAAGGACAATAAAACATATACAGTGGCATTTGTTTTGAGCATTTAGTGTCCCTTTAAATATGTGTTTCCAAAAATAAATTGTGTTAGTGTGAATTACATTGTGCATTTCCACAATCTTACCATGCTTCTGATCCTTAAATAAATGTCCCAGTGTATCCATGTGGATAGTGTCATGTATCATTTCTAGTGTTTAACTGGCAAGCAAAGACACATTGTAGCAAGAAGCCTGTTTTAATAATTCATCATTTTAAAATATTAACATAATCTTTTCTCTTTCCTCTCCAATAATTGGGTCTTCTAGTCCTCCATTACCATTTCCTTCAGGGTGCTCTGGAAACACATAGTGCAGAATATTAACTAAAGTTGAAAACATTTTTAAATAGTTAATGAGAGAAACATCCTATTTGTTTTTTTGTTTTTTTTTTTCAATATCACCTTTTTACAAAGCTGCTCAAAGCAAATTTTATTGCCCAAATTTAGCACGTTGCCTCAGGTTGGTGTTTTTCCTATGGAGTTGGTCCTCTCACTTACTCAAAGTTGGAGAAGCTTTCCCATAAGAAAAGGAAATCAATATACTGTAGATCTGAAATGGAAGGTTAACCTAATAGAAAAACATTGCAAAGTGTGCCACCTTCAACTGATTGCTGTAACGATGAATAGTTATTTTTAGACAATTTATTTTGCGGGGGAAACATTTTTAGTGATCCTTTGTAAATTATGGGAGTTGAAAAGTACAGGGAACAGTGTGTAACTATGTGTGCGTCCCTACACAGAGTAAAGTCACATAGAAAAAAAAACAAAGTTTATATTGACTAAGGGAATACAGTCTGCATACAACCCAAGCCTCTGGTTTCTTCTTATACTGCTGGCTGGTTCTTTAGAGAAACATGAGAGAGAATGTGGCGATGCTGTATTTTTTTCAATTTCTTAAGCTATTTTTTTTTTTCAATTTTATGCCTGATATTATTATCATGCACTGGCGGCTTTCTGACTGAAGTCTTTTCACAACCCCTGATAAGTAATTCAGCCTTTCTTGTAGCTTTACAAAGGCTGCAGGAGATATAAAATATATGGTCAACCTATACTTCAATTTATACTTGTTCTAACACACCACAGAGTAATTAGTTGACAAAATATTTGATACCTTCACAACTATACACTACCTACCTTCTCCTTTGCTTCTTTATTTCCACCTTCTCCTCCTCACCATTTACTTTGCTCAGCGTCTCATCTCCCCCTGCATGCTTTACAGAGAAAATACAAGCAACAGCAAATGCACATTTATTATCAATCAATAGTTTTTAGCACTTGGTATGTGATTAAATGAAAAAAATGCACATCAACTTACTTGTTGCAGATCTTTTCCAATCACTATTTGTATTGCTATTCTGGCTCTGTTGACAAGCTGCTGGATGAAATATTTAAGCATAATCTGCATGGAGAAGAAAAATTCCCAGGGTTCAGTTAAAGTGGTATAGATAAATATGCAATTTTAATAACTATTAGATTCTAGCTGGGCCAGGCTGAGGGGGTATGCAGCTGCCTACAGAGCTGCTGGAGGTGGGCGCTATCTTGGTCCCTACCTACCTCTTCCGTGGCCTGGCTCTGTCTGCAGTAGCTCTTAGTGCTGCAGTGTTCCTCTCTCCCTCCCCCAGCAATAATTTTAACTTCCTATGCTACGCAGTAGCACTAAGCGGTAAGGCAGATGGAGCTGGGCCACAAAAGAGGTGGGTAGGTACAGTGAAACGGAGGAGAGGGAGGTGAGCCCCATGATAGCACCCCCTTCCTTCATAGCGTATGTTGTACGAAGGAATGGGCTGCACAGAGTGGAGTGGAGTGGAGTGGGAGCAGAATAGAGTGTTAGGGGGTTATGGGGGCAGCACATTATGAGAAGGAAAGCAGCAGGGAGGGGGACTGAGAAAAACTTTACTTTTAAGAATTTTTTCTTTGGGGGCACACCCTAATAAAATGGCCTGTGCATGCCTATGGGGAGTATGCAGGGCCCAGGGGTGGGGTGGAGTGCTTGAGGATAACATCCTACTAGGAGTGTTTAGGAGTAAGACACCTGCATTCTGCTAGTACTTCTATGCAGAGGTGGTGATGATCTGATTCTAAAACCCCTGAGCTCCCAAACAGAGTGGTGCACAGAGGATAAGAATCAGTTCATCGGGCCACCACTGCATAGAAGCACTACTAGCCTACTAAGGGCTGCAGCTGACTTACAGCCTAATTCACCATTGTGCGAAGTGAGCCAAAGGCTTCGCACAATGGTGAATTAGGCTGTTAGAGTGGGAATATGAAGGTGTGCAGGGGGTGTAGGCCATCGAGGATTGGGGGTGGTGTATCTTCATTACTCCGCTTAGGGCGCAAAAAAAAACCTTGGCCCGTACCTGGGTTCTAGTACCATATTTTGGCAATGTATGTATAACTTTATTTATAAAGCGCCACAAAATTACACAGTGCTCTACAATTCAGCAATGTAAATATAATACAGACATGGGAAAAATTCATTAAACAATACAAGTAAAATATCACAAGGATACACTTTAAGTGCCAAGATGTGGATGAAAAAAGAGGTTGAAGATCCCTACCCCATAGTGCTTACAGTCTAGGTAAGCTTATCTACAACATCAAGGGCTTGTGAGTCCTACACTACACACCTATGCACTGTGTAATAGAAATTAAAATCATTGCAGACATGTATAATAACCCCTAGAAGGCACATACATTGGCATTTAAACCATATTCTGGCAATTTCAAATAAATGCCTGCACATAGTGGTTATGGCAATTAATTTACAGAGCAGCATCTTCTCATTAAGAGATTATCAATTACATCATTACATACTAGGTGTATTTTTAATCAGTTTAAGTTTACCAGGAGGTTGCCCCCTGCTTCTCCTAAAGTTGTTGCTTAGCTATAGATATACTGCATAAATATTAATATTGTTTTACTGTATACAGTATATATGTGTCAATTTTAGGTCATCAGTAAATCTCACACACTCCTATGTCTTTGCTATGAATCAATTATAGCCACTGCATGTCTCTTATATGCAGGAAAAGGCCAAATCAATGTATTTTACATGTAAGGTAGTGCATAAACATTGACTTTTTGGCCTGGTTGTTATGCTCACAAACAGTCATGGATTCATATCCTCATGGTACTGCTTCTAATTAGCAGTGGAAAGACAGACAATCCAGGAGCAGGTCACTCTACACACCAACTAAGGTGCATTATACTGATAAATTCAAGGAAAACAGGGCAGCACTCTGTTAGATACAGTTTTGAGAAACCCCCAATTTATAAGAAGCAGCATAATATATAGTTTTAGGGTGGAGCTCATATGAAAATGAACCTAAAAATATGGCCTAATAACAAAAAAGTCAAATGGTAGATATTATTTTCTATTATAACATATTTCTTTTTTAACAGTTTTGATAATTGATGATGAACATAAAATATGAAGTTTTGGCTGTTGCTGCTCTAGACCTGATGGGCATTAATGTGTGCTTAGTCTGTTTGTACAACACTATGAAATTTTAATATTAATAATAATATATTAGTCCTAATATGAGTGTTTTAATTTTTGTCATATATCTGATGAATATATTATGCAATTTTTTTTCATATACAGTAAATATAAAAGTTTGTCTTATCTGGTAGAATGCTCTCCTGCTTTCTTTTGTATGGTTTCATATCCCTACTTCACCAGCCACCTGGCAACGAATTAGGGATTGGTCATCTGTGTTGCTCCATTTTTTTCCCTCACATTTCAGTGCCAGCATAACAAGAGGTCATGTGGCAATCCTCACATTCACAGTCATCATTTTTTACCTTCCACATCCCATACAAGGTGTAGATAAGAAATTAGGAGCTGGTTATAAAATTTACTCATCATATAACTGATTTTCTGGTTTTCATTTCTGATAGAAATAGTTGGGGTGAGAATCTCTCAGAAGAACATATTAAGCATCTGTTGACCAGAGAGAAAGACAACATATTCATTTCAATTGAACGAAAACCAATGCAGCATCTAAAATGTCAGACTATGGGTTATTCATTAAGTCCGGATTGTTGCGTATAGGTGCAAATTCGCCAGATAAAGACAGTCGCAATAGGCTGCTACTGTTGCAGTCGCGTCTTTATAATGAGAATATTGTCTTGTCGCAGTTGCGTCTTTATAATGAGAATATTGTCGCAGTTGCGAGTTTATTATGGGAAAATTTGTCACAATCTTAACTTTAAAAAATTGTCGCAACTTTACAATGGGGAAATTGTAGCAGATTTACTATGGGAATCCACTGATTGTGAATTCAACAGTTGAATTTGCACCTTAGTGAATAACCCCCATCCTTGGTGATTCACCTGTGGTGAATTGGACCATCCTTGCAAGGAGGTGGCCAAGGAAGTTCAGGGGAAATTTAAAAAAAAAAATAGAGATAGATATAAATTGTAAAAAAATAAAATGCTATGTACATTTCGTTTTATATATATATATATATATATATATATATATATATATATATATATATATATACACACTCTTCTACAGACTCACCAGGAGATTTCCCTTCAGCTGTTCCCACGATCTCACAAATTTCTGACACAGATAAAAGGACCAGTGAGATCAAGACTGGGATACTATAGTTATGGAAAATAACGAGGGTTATTCACTAGGGTGCAAATTCGACTTTCAAATTCTCAAACAGCGAATTCCCATAGCAAATACGCGACAATTTTTTAGAGTTGTGACTGCGACAATATTCTCATTATAAAGACGCGACTACAACAGTAGCAGCCTATTGCAACTGTATTTATCTGGCTAATTCACACTTATATGCAACAATTCGGACTTTAGTGAATAACCCCCTATTTATTGCAGGTTTATTATTGTAGAGAAATAAAGAAAAACAGAACCCTTATGATTCATGCACACACAAATTTTTATTAGAAAGTGTAGGTTGAAATAGAAACCATAAATATTAAAAACAATTTAAAAAGTTCTTGTCCAAAATTATGGAAACTAATTAGCATATAGGGCAGTGATGGAGAACCTTTCGGCACCTAGTTATAAGGAGTGAAGGCACTGATGAGAGATGTCATTGCTCTTGCATTGGGGGAGGAACGTTCCCCAGCGAGTGAGTGATTTTTCAGTGTAGGCCACGGATCTGACCTAAAAACTGTCTGGAGGAGTTCTCGCTCGCTAGGGGGATGGAGGACAGCAGCGGTGGCATGTGTGCCATAGGTTTGCCATCGCTAATATAGGGGATATCAAATGTACCAAAGATATGGTATATATCAATTATGCTAGACAGTAGTGTTGGTACAAAGAGTAAGCAATGTAGAATTAGAGTAAGATATAGAGTTATAGGCATCTAAAACTTAATGTAAAGTACAGGTCAGTCCATCAGTTTGGGAGAGAACCGTAATCTCGGAGTTAGGATCTATGGAGGTCCGTAAGTATTAGATGGAGCCCATACAGTAATGAGGTAATCCTGATGGGGAGTGCTGGTATGTAAGAAGACGATCCCCTGTGGTGAAACACCAAACACGTTTCGCCCGTGGCGGAAGGCGGGTTTCTTCTGTGATGGCGGCCATGGCTTTTATTTATATTCTAGTCATGTGGTATTATAAGCGTCATGACATTTATGCTAGGTAATGCCGGGAGTTGTAGTTAAAAATATTTGGAAGTATAAATGCTTCAAGAACACAGATTGTATAAAGAGAAACTATAGAGAAGACAGTGCAGCTAATAGAAATGAAAGCTAAATAAGAAAATATACAGTATATAGCAAAACAAAACAAAAACAGATCAAATCGAAAATAACAAATCAAAAGTATATAACAAAGTCAATAGCCATATTTAAAATGATATATACTGTATAAGTCGAGAAATTTTAGTTAAAAAAGTCATTTAAAATAGTACAGTCGACTTATACACAAGTCAGGTTAGTTTTGAGAGCAAAAAAAAGAAAAAAGATCAACAGAGCAGGCTAGAGGGAGCTGCTTGGAGCTGAGACACAAACACAAAGCACAGCAGCAGAGGCACTGAACCGAATCTGTAAGTAATTACAGCACACACACACACACACACACACACACACACACACACACACACGAGCACTGCCTCTTAAAGGAGAACACACTCTAAACTGTAGCTGACAGAAATAAATACAATCTTATTGCTGTCTTGTATTTTAACAACAATTCTTTAATATGTTATGCTAACAAAAAACCCAAGTTTTACTCTCAACTTATCCATGGGTCATAGCAAATTTCATAATTGTTGGCCCAAAAACTGTCCTCGACTTATACACGAGCTTATCACAGATATAGTTGACCCTCTTAACACTACAGGGCTGACACGGGTTTATCTGAGGTGCAGAGTTTAAGGAGCTTCCGGTCTTTACCTTTGACCCCTGCAATGGGGTATGGCCTTTGTGGCAGGGAGACTCCCAGGTCACAGCCCTCAGATTCATAAAGTTAGTGATATCTGGATATGGAGGAATATCAGGTACTGCCTCTTTAATAATAAACTGGTACAAGTAGGATTAGTTATCAGGAGGATACAAGGAACAGGTACTGGACACAAGAGCTGGATACTGGACTTGGGCTGATATAGGACTAGGAATTGACACTGGACTAGGGAGCCTAAAGTATAATGACATTCAGGCAACGAGTGCCTGTAAATTCTGGCTTTTTAATCCCTCACAGCTACAGGGGGAGGAACAGACATCACTAGGCAACGATGCTCTTCATTCAAAAACGAGTTGCCAGCCTCCCAAGCACAGAGCGCTTCCACCTATACCCAATGCTCGAGGCCGGAGAGGACACAGATGCCACTGGATCGCAGTGAAGGTATGTAACAATAAGTAGTTTATGATGAAGTAGGGGCCTCCTACTGTTAAAAGAAGAAATTACTTTCTTCTTCTTAAAGCTACTTCCTTCTTTTTATTAAAGCTACTTTTGACCAATAAAGTTGTCAGTCAGACATATTACATATAATAGAAAGTACTAATAATTTACAGTCCAAATTATATGCTGATTTGATTGCACCATGTGATACTGTATATATAGTACTTTATATGTTCACATCCTCCCCATTATACTGTATATATACTGGTTTATTATTGTAGGCATTGTCACACTCAGTGGTCCTGACATATCTATACTTTGCATTAGAAGTTACTGCTCATGTTGGAACGGTTTCAATAACTTGTCAAAACTTACATATTCATATCATTTCAGCTTACCCAGTATTATGATGATCCCACAATCTCCATAGAGATTTTTGCTGAAAATGAAGGACGTTATATTAACAGAGGCAGGATGCACACTGCTTGTTGCAGATGCTGCATACACTGACCACACTGGCCTGTTGCATACCTCAGTTGTCATTTTATCTATACTTTAAGCAACAATGTCTACTAATATAGTTATTCTTGTGTTTATTGCCTCAGCTTGTGTATATAATGTAATAAATATGTGCTTGTGTGATTAATACATATTTTTATGTTCACATATCTTCCACTAATCTCTCTGACAATTCCAGAGGAACCAACCCCTAAAGGATGGTAAGGAAAGAATGAAGCTCAAGGAAGACTTGGAAAAAATAAAAGCAGCAGCACCCTAAGTACACTTTAAATTACATTGTGAACGCTGGTGCAGCAACAGGTGTTGCAGCAGTCGCCCTAGGGTGCCCAGCCATCAACGCTGTGACCTCTTTGACATGCCGCAGTGAGATGGGGCCCACCCGGGAGCTGACTGTGTACCGGCCCAGGAGGGGGGACCTCGTGCAGACCGTGCACCAGGGCCTGCCTCTTTAAAGCATCACTTGATTGTGGACTTGTAGAGATGGAAAATGATGATACAAGAATGTTTGAACATGATTATGAACACAAATTTGGCTAAGGACAATATAAAAATTAAATACTTTATTAAGAAACAAGCCAGAAACTTAATTTTTGATGGGCTTTTTGCTAGTTATTTGCAGTGAGGAGTGTTATCCATGTCTATTCTCTTCACCAGACAAGCTTCCAAAGCACACTCCCTTCACTAAGACGAGTGAATATGCTCTCATTTTTGACAGCTTTTAAGATTCCGTAGCTTATCATAATGCAAAATAGCAGAAACACATCTTATATATAATCAGAATTGATTTGTAATGGTTTATAAATCTCAAACTTGCTTTTGCTTACTTGTGCCTTTTGACTTAAGACTACTCTAGACATATACAAATATGATGAGACATTAGTTTGTGGTTGGGATTTCCAGAATCTGTTGTTTTGTCAATATTGTGATCACATCTTCTATATCCATTCCTGTATAGGGAAAAAAATGAGAAAGCTGAAAAAAAAAAAGTCATAACAATCAAATATCTCCAACTTTAACACCTTCTGTATTTTCCCTTAATAAAAAGGATTATCCCAGTTTGTAGACAGCACTTGATATCCCAGGAAATTTGCATTTGTGTATTATAGTAGAATCTGTTAAGACATGAGAGTATAGGTGATACCTTTTATTGGCCAATGAAATAGATGGTAAATGCAAGCTTTCGAGGCTCCTAAGGCCTCTTCATCAGGCCTTAGGAGCCTGATGAAGAGGCCTTAGGAGCCTTGAAAGCTTGCATTTACCATCTATTTCGTTGGCCAATAAAAGGTATCACCTATACTCTCTTGTCTTTGCATAAATCTATGGCTAACACGGTGCACAACTCTACTGCCTCTGAGTAGAATCTATTAAAATGTATGTCTGATAGTAACCTCGCAGTGCAATTTTTTTTTTTTTTGTGGTTGTCTCTTTTTAAAATAAAGACCTTAGGAGAATGGTTCATGCAATGAAAGCAACATGAGAACTCAGGCACCTTTACATAGTATAAATACACTGAGCTAATGAATGTACCATAGGTGTGTGCAGGTCATTTCATTAGGGTGTGCCCCTAAAGAAAAAAAAATCTTAAAGCTAGGTTCACACTGGCATTTTTATATGTGGTGTATTATCCTGCGTGCTGCCATTAGTGTGTGCCCGGGCACACCCTGTGCACATGCCTATGGAATATACATAAAATACACTACATTATTATATCCGGATTCCAAAAAAGTTGGGACACTAAACAAATTGTGAATAAAAACTGAATGCAATG
>WMED01009577.1:0-16226 GCA_019650415.1 Pipa parva | reverse complement strand
CACGGCTCTAACACAAGCTCTGCACCTGTACAAATTAACCCTTGCAGAAGCTACGGCTCTAACACAAGCTCTGCACCTGTACACATTAACCCTTGCAGAAGAGATATGGCTAAGTAATAAGCTAGCGTGCATTCACCCCTTCGGTGCGAGCGGAACTGTAAAAACGCATTGCATCGGCAAACATTAACCCTTGCAGCGCCAAAACCGTGCAACATTATCTGAAATAATAAACTGCGCAGTTTACCACGCTGGCTTAATACAATAATAGCGAGAAGCAATCCTAGGGGGGAATTCACGATAGTGCGAAGTGAGGTGCGGAGACGTCTCGCAGAGACTGGAATCACTTTAAAGCGCTCGCTGATGTCCGCGTGCAGGACATCAGCGAGCGCATATCAGTCAGTGCGAAGTGAGGCGAAGACTCCGCACCTCACTTCGCACTATCGTGAATTCCCCCCTAATCTAATCCCAGCCAGGAACGTAGCGATGAGCCCCTCTAGGACTTTCTACGGACTGTGTAAGGAAAGACATATTAACCAAAGTAATTTAGCCTTATGAGGGAAACAGCCATCGCCTGCACTTATGCGTAATGAGCGATAGTATGAGACACTTACGGAGGGAAATTTGGGGTAAAAATACCTGCATTACATTAGGGCCCCCTTAGGGTACTCAGCCCACACTGTGTATACATCTGACACTGGAGAAGGTTCTGTGTAAACTAATAAAACAACTTAGAAATGAGTATGGCTTTCTTTTAAATCTATTTAGCATTGCCCGGCACAGGCCCTAACTGGAATCTACTTTGGTGGGTGAATTTTGTTTTGTCATCGTTAGAATTCTCAACACGTCCGCGATGTCATTCTCTTCCTCTGTTACACGCTGTTCAAATTAATATACTGGGTTGCTTTGATATAAGCTGGCGGCATAGGCGTGCGCAGAGGGTGTACATGGTGTGCCCGGGCACACCCTAATGGCAGCACGAAGGATGATACACCGCGTATAAAAATGTCAGTGTGAACCTAGCCTTAAGATTTTTTTTCTTCAGGGGCACACCCCTAACGAAATGTCCTGCGCACACCCCTAACGAAATGTCCTGCGCACACTCCTATCGAAATGTCCTGCGCACACCCCTATCGAAATGTCCTGCGCACACCCCTATCGAAATGTCCTGCGCACACCCCTAATGAAATGGCCTGCGCACACCCCTAATGAAATGGCCTGCGCACACCCCTAATGAAATGGCCTGCGCACACCCCTAATGAAATGGCCTGCGCACACCTATGGCTGACGAATGACATTCTAAATTCACAAGTAGATTTTGGGCTCCTCCAAGAAACATTTCCTTAAAAACAGCCTTTGAAGCGCTCGTCCCACAATAAGACACAAACAAAAATCAGGTTTGTCATCAATGACACCTGAGCATTAAGTGATCAGATCATGGGGCTTATTAACTAAAGTGAGAATTCGACTGTCAAATTTAATTCTCATCACTTCGGGTGGCTATGCCCCGATTCTCTACTCCTTATTCATTAAATGGTGGATTTCCATAGCAAATCCGCGACCGCGACAATATTTCCATAATGTAGTTGCGACCAGCCGTCTATTGGATAGTGTGCGAACGCCATTAGCTGGCGAGTTCACACTTTTACGCAATAATTCGGATTTTAGTCAGTAACCCCCTATGTCTTCTCAATAATGTAATGAGCAAAGCAGCGGTAAAATCTAAGAAAGATGTGTGAAATCTGCAAAGAGCAAGAAAAACTGTATTCCACCCAGGTTGATCACCTATATAGTGGTGGATAATGCACTGAAAGGGTTAATGCCCAGCTATAGCCTCCTCATCTAGATGCGCAGATCTCAGGTATCTGACCTCACCCTATTTTGGGTGACAACCCACTGATGACCTTGTATACTTGTCCTGTAATATGAGTGTCAATATCCAACACATACCTATGAACATTTAATGACTAGGAAACCTGATTCCATTGTTAATAAGTTAATGTTTACATTATCCACTGCTATTAACTGTCATCAAATTAACAGGCAACCCTGGGAAGGTTAAAATGTGAAGGGCGCTGGCAGTATGCCCAGCCTGGGGAAAGTGGAATGGAATAGAATGCAAGCTCTGCTGGCAATAAGTAATGGACTACACATGATTGCCCTTTACATAGATCTTTATTCCAGCATCAATCATATCTTCCTTGTATTTAGCATACTAGGATTTACTTGGGAGGTGATATGGTGGAATTTTGTCAAAAAGGTACATGTTGGGGGTTTCTCCGAAAATGCATGTTGCGATGCTGGTCTTTTAATTCAAAACAGGCGTAATGTACGTTTCTGGAAACCCATAAGACAAAGCTTAGCTGCTTCCAGCAGATGTGAAGCTGTTGATCTCTTACACTGCATGTTAAAATAAAAATAAGGACAAAAAATGAACTACTCTAAGGGCCTTATTAGCTAAAGGTCAAATAGTCGCGTATAGATCTGAATTTGCACCTATTTGCCATTTTTCCATGTTCTCTTATTAAGTAAACGCTGAGATGTGGTGAATACATGACCAAATTGGTTACAGTCACGATCTTACGGAGAACTTCGCATCACTGTGTGCATGCAGAGGGACTTCTACTACTGACTGAGGGGGTTATTCTGTAAAGTCTGAAATGTTGCATAAAGGTGTGAATTCGCCAGCTAAAGACAGTCGCAAAATAGACTGCTACTTTCACAGTCGGGTCTTTAAAATGAGAATATTGTTGCAGTCGCAACTTTACTGCGGAAATACTGTCGCAGTCGAAACCTTAAAATATTCGCAGTGGCGACTTTACAATGGGAAAATTGTTGCAGTCACAGATTTGCTATGGGGAATCTGCTGTTTGAGAATTCAACAGTTGAATTCAGACTTTAGAGAATAACCCTCTAGGTGGAGGGGTGTGTCGAAGGAGCGAATGTGACTAGGGGTACTGCTCAGAATTCACCTGCTTGACTTCGCTACTTTAGATGGCAAATTGGGGGGTTGATGGCAGGGCTCCGGAGTGGCATAAGCTGACTATTTCATCAACAGTGACAATGGCGACAGCAACAAAATTAGTCTACTACTAAACATGAACTAGGTACAGGGTGACAGTAAATAAGGCCCTAAATGATTCATAATCCTTGTGGTCACCTTTCCCAAAACACTGGGGAGGTAATTCAGCAAGGTGCGAACTCACCTTGCGATGCTTCGATTCACCTCGCAAAAATGGTTACGCGCTGCCTTCTCTCCTACACACGCACATCAGCGCATGCTTTAAAGGTATTACAGTCTCCTCACGACCACTCGAGTCGCCTCGCGAGACTGGAATACCTTTAAAGTGTGCGTTGATGTGCGCGTGTAGGAGAGAAGGCAGCGCGTAACCATTTTTGCGAGGTGAAACGAAGTATCACAAGGTGAGTTCGCACCTTGCTGAATTACCCCCTGGGAGTGATCAGATTTTTTTGATGTTTATTGTCAATAAATAAACTCACTCTGTCATCCAAATTTGTCTCCATTGCTTGTATTTTAGGAGGGCGTCAGCAAATTCGGGTTTGGCCATTGTAAAAAGTAGGTTCATGGTATAGAACAGAGTACAAGCTGTTAGGCCATATCTAGCTCAACTCCCAATTTCTTTATGGAATACAACAGATGCAGTAAAGTTGTCTGGAATGTAATCTGGAATGCTCACGATGAAGCTTATATCCATGGTCCCAGAAGTCTCTGCAATTCCCAGTGTGCACTTGTCCCATCCACTTATGGAATTGACATGTCAGTCTGTTATTAGGGGGATGTAATAAGCAGGCATAGATTTATAGGAAAGACCCCAGGGGCACTTGTATAAGGTGACAGATCTACTACTACTGTCGCAGTCACGTCTTTATAATGAGAATATTGTCACAGTTGCAACTTTATTATGGGAAAATTGTCGCAATCTTAACTTTAAAAAACTGTCACGACAACAATGGGGAAATTGTCGCGTATTTGCTATGGAAAATCCAATGTTTGAGAATTCGACAGTTGAATTTGCACCTTAGTGAATAATCCCCATATTGAGTCTCGAACTATACTGCTCCACTCCCACTTACTTACATGATGAATCCCTGTGTGTTTAATATTTAACACCATTTTATAAGGCCCCTCGCTTAATAAATGCTGATAATGCATTTCTCCTTCATTCCTACAGATCATTAAACCTCAGGAGCCCACAATGGGAGGATAATCCCTAAATGGTACAAACTTACCAGGCAAAATATTAACTCACTCACCAAAGAACTATGGGGCCAGAACTTGCAGCTGGGGGGCCTATACATAAAAGGCTGAATAGTCGCATAAAGGTGGGAATTCACATTTATTCACCATTTGGCCATATTTGGGTATTCAGCAAAATCTCAGATGGGGCGAATTTGAATGAGACCCCGGGACTCTTTGAGTCTTTACTCTGCTATATCAGCTGTGCATTTACGCTGTACTGTACCACGGAACAAGTCGGCGCCATATAAATGTAAAATAATAATTTAACAGCCAAAACAAATAGTTCTAAAATGGAAGTGACACTTCCCCAATGCTCCGAAGGTAAAATGCCTACAAAAGAACCTTTTCTACCGCCTCCTCCGCAGAAAACAGGATTAGCCTCAGCCCGTGTTGCTATATTCTTTATATATTTATTAAACGCTCAGAGTAATGTATAGAACTGGATAAACAATGCCTGGATGGAGCTGTTTAACCAGCCACTCCCAGCTCAACCTTGCCTGATGGCCTAGATGCCCCTAAGGGGATTTGTACTGTTTTATTGGGAGTGGATTAACCCCTTCGCTTCCCAGGGCATTGTTAAATGGTCGCCTGCCCTTTATAGTCCTTCCTCATAAGCCCTGTTGTTTTAGAAGGATTTCAGCAGCACAATGAGGAAGGTTAGGGTTTAAATTCAGCGCGGGCTATTAGGGCCCTAGTTGTGTTTGCAGATCCTGGTTACAGTTGCTATGTTGCTGCTTATTGTCGGAAAGCACAATGCTTTTTACCCCGGAGGATATAACACACAGCTATCACACAGCTTTAGTTGCTCATTATGTGAGGAAATACCGCATATCTCTTTCTCTACCTTCCCAGAGAAACAAAAATAAATAAATAAATAAGTAAATCACATCATGACTAAGATCAATAAACGGTCTTTGTTTACGGAGCTCGAGCACAGAGACATTGGGATTTTACCCAAAGGCCTCGCTGATGTTCAGCACGAGAAGTTATACAAATGATCAACAAGTGTATTCAGCAGTGGTTAAATACTCCCTGGGTTATCGATGCGCTTGTGCAGGTCTCAGGGGTTTATTAACTAAAGTGAGAATTTGACTGTTGGGAGTGAATTCTCAAGACTTTGGGTAGCTACACCCTAAATCGCTAATGCTTATTCACTAAACAACAGACTCCCATAGCAAATCCACAACCGCGTCATAATTCCCATCGTAAATCCGTGACTCCCACAATATTCCCACACTAAAGTCGTCAGTAGCCGTCTATTGTGTAGTGAGCAAGCGTTGTTTGCTGGCTAATTCGCCACATTGCAGAGTTTGCAGAATACCTAAATATGGGGAAGTGGCGAATTCACACCTTTATGAGACAATTTGGATTTTAGTCAATAACCCCCTCAGTCTGAGCAAAGATTACCTAGAGTAGCAGGTCCTTGGTTGGTTGCAGTCAACTGCTATAACAAAACGCTACAAACTTGCTGATATTTGATGAGTTCATTACTATATTATATACTTATAACTATACTGCACACTTATTTGACCTAAGGGTCAAGATTACTGTGGTGACTTTAAGTAATGTCGTCATCCTGACTGGATGTTAAGAGCCTCATGACAAGGGAACATTACTGGGTTGTACATGGAGAATTCTGGGATTGCTAAGCAAAGGCCATGTCTTCTGGGAGACAAGGATGTTTTCTAAGTAAAGACTGTGGGCCTTATTCACTTAATGCTGAATAGTCGCGTATAGTTCTGAATTCGCTCTGGATCACCACTTCCCGATGTTTGCTCATTCATGAAACTGTAATGTGGCGAATATGCGACCAATTGGGGCAATACAATCATTGTGATCTTTCAGTGCACTTTGCATCACTTTGCGTGCGTGCGTGTGCACAAGTACATCTACTATTAATTAAGCTGTAAAGAGTTTAAAGGAGCAAATGTGACTAGGTGTACTACTCCAAATTCACCCATTTGACTTTGCCACATCAAAGTGGTGAATTGGGGGGCATCCGCATTCTACTTCTATCCATCTGACAGCAATTGCCGCTGTTCTTGGTTTAGTGTGAACTAAGTACTTATTGTTGCCAATGTTTGCATCCATGTATATATATATATATATATATATATATATCATGACTGTTCAACTTCAGGGCTGATTGACTAAAGTGCTAATACGCCTGTTAAATTCACTTTGCGTCAATTCATGAAGCTACGCTTGGGAAGTCGCAAATTCGCTTCTCCTTATTAACTAAGCGGCAAATAGGATTGCTGAACTAGCAAAAATTCCTGGTCACCAGCAGATGCATAGTGTGCTGTAGTAAGTCGAAAAATAGTAGGTTGCAAATTCGACCAGTAACGTGCAGTGACGTCATCCTCACCATATCCCAACTAACTGTATATAAGTGAATATTACATCCCTTTCTATGTCTCCCTGTCCCTAGTTCATCCTCACAATATCCCACTAACTGTATATAAGTGAATATTACATCCCATTCTATGTCTCCCTGTCCCTAGTACAGTGTTTGTCAACCTTTTTCCTTCAGGGGAACCCTTTGATGTAATAAAATTTCGGGCGGAACCCCTAGAAATCACACAACACACGTGACGTCACTGACATCTACATACCCGGCAGGTCACAGAGGGGGGATCCAAGGATGCAATCTCTCTCTGAGTCGGGTAATGATGCGGATTGCAAATGATGCGGCCTCAGTCTCTGCCAACAGTGATCTGATAGTGATCACTGTTAGCAAGGACCGAGACCACATCACTCGCAATCGGCATCATTACCCGACGCATCAGAAAGAGATCGCAGCCTTGGATCCTCCCTCTGTGTCCTGTCGGGTATTTAGACGTCAGTGACATCACGTGCATTATGCGATTTCTAGGGTGCTGATTGCTAATGATGCAGTCTTGGTCCCTGCTAACATTGATCAGGGCCAGTTCTAGTGCTGGGCGATGTGGGCGACTGCCCAGGGCACAATCTATTTGAGGGGCGCTGTCGCCCACATCCAAACTCACCTCCTCCAGCATTCCAGTGACACACCTCCTCTGAGCGCCACTCCACAATGAGGTAAGTGGAATGTGACGGCGCTCCTTGGCTGCTTTGGGCCTTCTAGGCTCTATTCGGCGAGCAGAGAAAACCCAAAGCAGCCAAGGAGCGCCGTCGCATTCCACTTACCTCATTGTGGAGCAGCGCTCAGAGGAGAAGCGTCGCTGGAACACTGGTGGAGGTGAGTGGGGGATGCCGGGTGGGGAACGCCGGGCAGGGGGCGTGGAGGGGGGTCAAGGGGCAGTTCAGCCAGGCCGCCCATAGGGCCAGAACCGCTCCCGACCGTGATCACTGTCAGATCACTGTTAGCAGGGACAGAGACCACATCATTAGCAATCTGCATCATTACCCAGCTTATCAGAGAGAGATCGCAAGGATGCGATCTCTCTCTGATGAGCCGGGTAATGATGCCATCAACCAGTGTGTCGCGGAACCCCTGGGTTGTCCTCGTGGAACCCTTGGGATCCACAGAACCCCGGTTGAAAATCACTGCCCTAGTACATCCTCACAATGTCCCATTAACTGTATATAAGTGAATAATACATCCATTTCTATGTCTCTTTGTCCCAAGTTCATGTTGACACTTGAACCCAGTGCTTATTGTCACTTTTGAAAGAGCTGTCACCATATGCAAGGCGGGAGCCCTGCCATCAACCCTTTGATTCCCCACACTGATCTTGCAAAGGGAAACAGATGAATTCAGAGCAGTTCGCCTGTTCTAATTCGCCATCTCGACAGACTCCACCGCTCCCTAAATAAGCGAATTACCTGTGCACACGTACACAAAGTAGTGAAAAGATCATCATAAATCTGCTACGGTCGGAAGCATCCAAATTGGTTGTGCATTCACCGCACTGCAGAGCTCAATGCGCTAATATTAGGACACGTTGAGTAGACGCGTTTATGCGACTATTCAAACTTTAGCTGATAACCCCCTTAGTCCTTGAGCACAAGAAAGTTTTGTAAAAAAATTAAAATCTTATCTTCTAACAGGCTCATCATTAACCTCTACAAAGCTTATTTACTAGTCCAACAATTAACATGTCCGACTGGGAACTCGCACTTTGTAATGATGCCGCATTCCAATAGACACTGTAAATACAAGGATAATGTTAGTAAAGAGCGCGGAAATCCGAGCGTTATTCAAACTGCAGAGAAATGAGTTCATTTTGCCTCCAGGCTACAGCTGAAACCACGGGGGGGGGGGGGGAAGCATGCGCTAAACGCAGATAAGTTAATGGATTCTGGCAGCAGACATAAGAGTTGGCTGATTATTAAGGCTTGGACAGCATCCATGCTTTCACTGGCAACACACCAAATGGCTTTGCTTTCCAGGGAATCCCTGCCTCCTGCCAATGTTTATATAGTGGTGGGAAATCCCATGCTCTGCCAGTCCTGGCAACAAGCCTAAATTATAATCAGACACAAGACAGTACAAATGACTGATCAAGGGTGATGCTTATAGAGCCGTCCCATTCTAAATGGGCAATTGTCAAAATATATCTATTTTATTACAGTCAAAATAATAAATTCGTATTATGCACGGCCATTTCTTTCACCGTGCTTAGTAATATTCTTATTTTTGTCAATTTAACAGTGCAATTGTAATGGCACCTATATGACGGATTACAATTAGTGATAGTGTACCCTAACTATTCATTATAAGGAGTGAGAGGAGGGAGTGAGAAATTCTGGGACAATGTAAATGTACAACAGTATATAGGCTGAGTTATACAGGAACTCTGTACCACTCCTATATAAGGGATAATGTACTCCCTACTTTACATTATAAGGATATTAGAAGCACTGAGGGGTTCTGGGACATTTAAAGGTACAAGGCTGATATACAGGAACTCCGAGTGCCGCTCATGTATTATAAGGGATAATGTACCCTGTACTGTACATTATAAGGATATTAAAAGCACTGAGGGATTCTGGCACATATAAAGGTACAAGGCTGATATACAGGAACTCCGAGTGCCGCTCCTGTAATATAAGGGATAATGTACTCCCTACTGTACATTATAAGGATATTAGAAGCACTGAGGGGTTCTGGAACCACATGAAAGCCAAAGATTACAGGAAACTGAGATGGAACTGTGACGGGGTAGCTACTACACATTTTATTTGGGTACAATAATACTTTTATGGGTGACATCCTGGTTTTGTGTTTCTATTTGTAACGATCTTTGAAAAATTTTATTTTATAATTCAGAAAGTTGATTTTAATAAGAACACTTTACACAGTTTTATTTTTAGCATTTCTGACATTTCTGGCTTTTATCCCCTAACGTTTCCACAGCCGGAGGCCTTAAAATGTAACAAGCTGCTAATTTCCAGAAAATGAACTATCACTTCATTACAACGTGATGAAAAAGTTTCTTTCAATTAACTACAGATTCAAACGTGTGAAGGTCTCAGTCTTTCTACTGTCATTCTGATGTACAGGGAACAATCAATGGATGTTGTAATTCAAAGACACCAGGTTCCTATAAAATGTTAAACGATGCAATCAGGACAGGTACTGTAATGTATGTACAGGTGTATTTATATAGCGCCGCTAGGTTACACAGCGCTGTACAATGTAATAATACAATTATAATACAGACATGGGAAAGTGATTAACATAGTACAAGTGAAGTAAATTACACGTGTAGAATCATATAGATCGTATGTATGTATGTATAATTTTATTTATAAGCTCCGCTAGGTTACACAGCACTGTACAATGTAACAATACAATTATAATACAGACATGGGAAAGTGATTAACATTGTACAAGTGAAGTAAATTACACGTGTAGAATCATATAGATCGTATGTATTTATCATTTTATTTATAAGCTGCACTAGGTTACACAGCACTGTACAATGTAAAAATACAATTATAATACAGACACGGGAAGGTGATTAACATAGTACAAGTGTAGTAAATTACAAGTATATAATCAAGAAAATACATCATTCTAAGTGCCAGGCCATGATTGAAACAAGAGAATGGAGGTCCCTGCCCCATAGAGCTTACAATCTAAATAGGAGGAAGACTTACATAAACAAATGCTGTTGGAAAATGAACATGGACACATTCATTTTAAGGGGAACTGATTACCTGACAACATTGTGAAACTGCATTTGCAGCATGCCAGGCACCAGTTAGCCCATTCCCGTTTTTTTAGTATTAAATCAGGATGATCTTGTGGCTCAGAACAATTCCCATAAATGACCCTTTCAACAGATTGAGTGGGCGGGTGGAGACGATTGTCTGCCCCCTGACCCTCTGCATTGCGTAAGATCTAAAAACCAGATCATTGACCCCCCCACCCAACACTCCTACCTCCTAGAATTTCCTACCGTACACTGTTGGAGTAATATAATGGGATGGCAATAAGGGATGAACTTCTCAAAGCGACCGACATAGTTTCAAATATGAATACACGAAGGATAAACTTATTAAAGAAGAACACTTTTTATGAAATCACAAGGAAAACCCTACGGCACTGCTGCAACCTACACAAACACAAGTTTCCTTGGAAGTATCACCCGCCAATAGAGGTCCCAGCAAGATGTTAGAATTGTATGTAATTATAAATTTATATAGCGCTACTACATTACGCAGCGCTTTACAGAGGTTCGTCATTCGCTTCAGTCCCTGCCCCATGGAGCTTACAATCTAGTTTCTCTATTCAGTCACACACACATAGACACAGATGAATGTTTTAGGATTGTGGGAGGACACCCACGCAAGTGCGGGTGGAACATACAAACTCCATGTAGATGAAGTCTGGGTGGAATTAAACCCAGAGCTGCCAGGCAGCAGTGCTAACCACTGAGCCACCGCACTGCCCAGAATTAGTCTGTTTTCATTTGTTAGAGTGAACTGTACAGCTCTTGGCTGTAGGGATATTAGTGTTAAACTCAACCATCATGCATTATTAATGGGACGTAGATAAGGCAGATTTAATATGCACATTATGGAGCTTTGTTATGTGCACATTGTAAGGTTGTGTGTCCATCCTGCTATCAATCACAATTAGAAGCTTTCAACTCTGCAATGGCTTAATGTCGAGCGACCCATTAAACCCGACATTGCAGAAGCAGTCTTCATCCCAATCAGTCACAAATTTCTAAACAAATCCTTTATATTATTAGTCAGTTTTTTTTCTACCTGATCATGGGTGGGAAAAGTGACCAATAAGGTCCATCGCTCCAGCAAAGGATTATTTGATTGAGTAATTAACTCTGTTTTAATGGTCATGGAAATTAACACTCGAGTTTATTGTGGCTTGAACTGAAATGGCTACGGCTGGATTCATATGGGTGAATTTTCCTACAATTAAAAAAAGAGAGAGACAGAGAACATGCTCTTGCGCAACTTTGCATTGTCTCTTCACTATCTTAGCGCTTTTCCCTAATGCGTGACCGCTATTCTTAAATTCCTATCGCTGCCAGTCCTGTCGCATTTTTCCCATTGCATTTTACGCGGTAGCAGCGCATATTCCTCTCTACGAAACGCTAGTGCATGATTGCATAGCTGATGGGCATTGCTTTCAATGTTTTTTTTCGCAACCGTTTATTTTCAGAACAAAATTTGCCAGTGTGAACCCGGCCTTGGGCTACATGGAGTGCAGAGAATAACTGCGGGGTTGCCTGATGACTATATCAGAGATTCTAAACCTGCAAAGAGCACAGGGGGTCACAGATGTGGCGGGGCATAGGTCAGTAAGTGCAATACAGTTCTAATCAGAAGCTGGAAAATCCCCATTAGCCCCATGGAGTTATGGGGAATGAGGAATCAGTATCAGTCTGGGAAAGCAGATGGAATCCAGGAGCAGGAAACAAGCTGTCTCTTAGCTACATAATTGTCTAAGGACATAAATTATTACATTTAAAGCATTGTATGCACTAGAGGGGGCTGCAGGAAACGGTTCATGGGGGGATTCTCTTTCTCCTTAGCGAGTGACATCTACAATGCTCCAATTTTATCTTCATCTCTTTCCTCTTGTGGATATTCTCTGCTTTGCTATAAAACAAGGGAAGATACAGATTTATCGAAGCTTCATTTCAAACATCCATTTTTGCCTGGGACTATTCCACGTCCTCGGGTGGGACTATTCCACGTCCTCAGGTGGGACTATTCCACGTCCTCGGGTGGGACTATTCGCGTAAAGGCCCGAATTCGCATCCTATCACAACGTTTCCAACCCCGCTTTATTTAACAAACTCTGTGATGTGAAGAATTCACTACCAATTTCGACTCTTGCAGTGGTCACGGGTCTACGGAGCTCTTTACATGCTTGTGCACAGGCAATTCGGCTATTCAGCAAGCCAATTCCTCAAGGTGTACTGCTCCAAACTCACCTGTTTGACTTCGCCACATCAGACTGGTGAACTGGTGGGTTGATGGCAGGATTCCAGTGTGGCGTAAGGCAACTATTTATTCAAGAGTGACAATGGCGACTACGACTGACAACATGACCTAGGGAACATAGAAATAGAATATTCACAGAATACAATTAATGGAATATGGTGAGACTGAACTAGGGACAGGAAGACATAGAAAGGGATGTAATATTCACTTATATACAGTTAGTGGCACATTGTGAGGATGAATTAGGGACAGGGAGATATAGAAAGGGATGTAATATTCACTTATATACAGTTAGTGGGACATTGTGAGGATGAACTAGGGACAGGGAGACATAGAAGGGATGTAATATTCACTTATATACAGTTAGTGGGACATTGTGAGGATGAACTAGGGAAAGGGAGACATAGAAAGGGATGTAATATTCACTTATATACAGTTAGTGACACATTGTGAGGATGAATTAGGGACAGGGAGACATAGAAAGGGATGTAATATTCACTTATATACAGCTAGTGGGATATGGTGAGGATGGCATCACTGCCCTTCACTGGGGGAATTTGCCTCACTTCTCAGCATCCGATGCTGTCTACTTGTTTGACAAGTCTATCCCCTGCTTCATGAATAAGAAGAATTCAATTTGTGTCTTACTGATTATCATGATGTGAACAAATGCGAAGTTGCAATGCTAGGCGAATTGGCCTTTTAATACATAACCCCCTCAGTGTCATTAATAAATAGGAAATGGGGGCAGCTGTGCAAACAGCTGGGATCAATCACACAAATCAATGAATGGGTCAATCAATTAATATCCAGATTGGGAAATAAGCACAGAGGAGGAGGAGGGCTCACTAAGGGAAATACCTGTCGCCATTACTAGGGAATATTCAGTATATCTCTTTCACTGTGGCAGCAGTCAGGAAGGGGGTTGCACTTTATGGGCTCTAAATGATCATTTGATAAGGGAAAGGTAAATATTTAAATTGCACTGTATATTAAGAGCTACTATCATTATAATTACATGCTATTATAAAAGAGACTTAAATAAACCAAAATATAAACTGCCACAAGGTTATGCAGCACTGAACTATTTAAATGCTGCATTACCTGTCAGTCTGCGCCTGCCGTCTCTTCCCGCATCCTGTAACAGATGCATTCATGCAGTACGTCGCATGCCAAGCTGCTCCTGTTTTAAGGCAATAGTACTCTATGCGTTGGTGGTGAAGCTGGCATCCATCTGCTAGCAGAACACATCCGGTACGTGTGACTATGATATAGAGCTGCCTTAGGCTAGTAAAACATACTACTATCAATAGTAAAAAACATGCATGAGACTGCAGATCTGTGCTCTAGTAATGCCGGAGCCAGCGAGTATTTACAGCCCAGCTCCTCTGCCGCTATTTGCCATCCTTGTTTCACCTTTCTCCTGCAAATCATTTGAATCAACCTCCCTGTCTCACATCAATAAGACCTTTTGGCCTAACAAGTGTGTGCGGCTCCATTTGTTTGCACTTTACACTAGGAGCATCCTGTCCCATCAATAAACCGCTGTCCGTTAATAGTGTTATTACAGCACCTAAGCAGCTGTCAGCTCAGACCTGAAGCCTTTAATAGTTGCGACTGTGTGACAGGGCTAGGCCATCTGTTAATAGAATGGGATGAAGAATAGGCCTAATAATAAGCCCTAACCCAGAGCAAATCTTTATTTACATGACAGCGTAGCTGTAAGTCCTTTACTGTAACAAGTAATACATTTCAGAGGCAGTAGAGTTTAGCACCGTGTTATCCATAGATATAATCAGAGACGAGAGAGTATAGGTGATACCTTTTATTGGCTAATGGAATAGATGGAATAGTATCAATCATACTATGCCTGAAGAAGAGATCTAAGTAGTCTGGAAAGCTTGCATTTTCCATCTATTCCGTTAGCCAATTAAAAGGTATCACCTATACTCTCTTGTCTCATGTAATACACAGAGACATTAAAGGAGAACTATAGTATTATAGAATATTTATCTGATCGAATTAGCAGCAGTACGCTAAGTACTGAGTGAAGGACCAGTAGATGATTACATCGATGCACCAGGTTACTTTCTGGTTATGTGAGCGACATCAGTCCTCGCACAGTACCCGCCCTCCTCCCAAAGTTTGACGAATTTAACCGACTCTGCAGATCGATTTTCTTTCCATAATTACACGTGCACGTAGTACACAGCTCTGTGATTAAGCGCGCACGCAGCAGACAGCTCTGTGATTACGCCTGTATATAGTAAAAAAGCTCTTCCTTGGGTATTTTGGAATATGCCAGGCACAGGTATAGGGAATATAAATAAGGCAGTAAATTCTACCAGGGTAAAGAGGAAGCCAGAATTCCCAGCATGCTCCTCTATAATAACAAGTCATTTATCACAGAGCTGAACAAATCTGAACAAGAGGCAGAGACAGAACAATGGCCCTGGGGCCTAGCGTGCACATACTGCATGTAACAGTAAGCTCTCACATATCACCTTTTCTATATCATTATCTAATGTACATGAATGCACCTGCCAAATGACTTGCTAGTAACCACTGCTAGGACTGAATCTAACAAACCACAATAGCTACTATTTCCTCCTCAAACCACTGCTGATAATGCGGAAAGGCTGCCAGGACCAGTCTTCCTGCAAAAGCCAAAGGTGTTGTAGATTAGGAAAAGACGATAGCAGTGCCAGATTTACTACAGAAGTGAGAGGCAGGGCCAGTTTTAGCTGTGGGCAATTGCCCAGGGCGCAATCTATCTCTTGACAGCCGTCAAAAAAAAAAAGGTGCTGGTGGCAGGGGGGGTGTGCTGAAGGGGTGGTTTTCGCCCAGGACGTAAAGCTAGCCAGAACTGCCTCTGGCGAGAGGCCTGTGTCTATAGGCGCAAGAGGCCTGTGTCTACAGGCGCAAGAGGCCTGTGTCTACAGGCGCGAGAGGCCTGTGTCTACAGGCGCGAGAGGCCTGTGTCTACAGATGCGAGAGGCCTGTGTCTACAGATGCGAGAGGCCTGTGTCTACAGATGCGAGAGGCCTGTGTCTATAGGTACTGCTTTTCTCATAGTTGGGAATATAGGCAGGGGGAATCAGGGTTATACATTTTAATTTAAACAAAAATATATTTATTATTGAAAAGTTAAACCTGACATTTGTGAGTTGAATGAAATTATGATAAATCACTACAATGCATAATTTCGTCTATGAGTAGTTGCACAAAGGGGGCGTGGTCAATTGGTGGGTGTGCCTTAAGGAGCCACGCATTATGTACCTATTAGATACTGAAATGTAACTGGATGACACAATGTGACAGACTTGAACCCAGTGGCAGTGGGCTACAGAGGAAATAATGAGATAACTGATTCCTGGGCTGTCTGGCATAAAGCATATGCTAGAAAGAATGGAAACTACAGTATAAGGTGCCAATACAACATCATCTCATAAGCAGTGGTCAACAGCTTTATTCTCATTTTGATTTGTGGCTGTTGGAGTGTCAGCCATTAGATCCGAGGATGCTGGGAGTAGAAAGCCAGCCATTAGATCCGAGGATGCTG
>WMED01009576.1:0-16226 GCA_019650415.1 Pipa parva | reverse complement strand
GGGGTGGGTGGAAAAAATCAAACATGGTACCGTTACTTAGTGGCATGGATAAGGGAAGGGTCTACCTTTGTTTCACTGATGCCCTGTGCAACAATGCTGTGTGTGCACGCAGGGCCCACTAACATCACACATAGGGGGTAATTCACTATAGAGCGAACTTACCCTCCGATCGTTCGCTAAAGTACACAAAGCTTGTTATGCGCTCGCTGATGTCCTGCACGCGGACATCAGTGAACGCTTTAAAGGGATTCCAGTCTCGCGTAGCGTCTCGAATAGAGCCTCGCGAGCTTCGCCGAGACTGGAATCCATTTAAAGCAGCGGTTCTCAACCTTTCAGAACCGCGACACCCGCTGACGTCACTGCGCCGTGCGTGATGACGTTTCAGCCAAACGTCGTCACGTACACGTGTCACATGGTGACATTCGGCCGAAATGTCATCATGTTGCGCGTCACGTGGTGACGTTTACGGCCGACGTCACCCCGCAGGAACCCTTATAAGAAGGGTTCCTGCGGGTGCTTCCGGGTGTCGGCGTGGTTCTCGACCCCAGTGGGACGGCCTTGCGACCCCCGCCGGGGTTGCGACCCACAGGTTGAGAACCGCTTCTTTAAAGCGTTCGCTGAAGTCCGCGTGCAGAACATCAGCGAGCGCATAACAGGCTATGCATACTGAAGCGAACAATCAGAGGGTAAGTTCACTCTTTGGTGAATTACCCCCATAATGTCACAAATATCATTGGATTTCACTGGCCTTATACTAGTAAGGTTTAGCAGTGCCGCAACTGCCAAACAGCACCCTCAGGATAGATTGCACCCTATGCTACCTTGTAGGTAGCACACCACAGTGCTCAGCCCTGGTTAACGCCACACTGGCTACTTATAGCTGAGATGTTTTTAATTATCCTCATTATTATCTATGGTGCAATAAATAGCCTGTATGGGTTATCCCTCAGGAAACATTGGGTACAATTTCCCTAGTAGACCTTATAGATTTGGAATAAGGTTTGTAAGAAGTCCAACAGCAGATCTCCTCTACAACAGTAAGAGCATTTGGAGTTTACTGTGTATACATTATTAATGCCAATTGCCTTGGGTGAAAGTATGGATCGAATGACCTGCACTGCCTTTTTACTTGTAAAGGAGTAGTTGGACTTTGATATACACAGTTAGGAAGAAACCATCTACCAGGATGGACAAAGGGCAGCAAATCAATGATGTAGTGAAGGTGTTGCATGTTCTGTCCTCTGGAGCCTTGCTCACCAGAACAGCTTATTTATCGTGTCATGTAATCCCTTGTATTGTGTGAATACACACATCCATATATGTACTACATTGGTAGTAGAAAGTAAGATATCTAGATTTATAAATCGTTCTTTAGGGCACATTCCTGTATATGCTTTATCTAAAGCACCATAAAAACAAAGGGACTGGGTGAGGTATGTTTAACAACATGGCTGCTATCAGTAAATATAAGAACAGACAAACAGCAATAAAATTAATGAATTTGACTAGAAAACTATTTTTTTTTTTTGTATTTGTTGTATTTGAGTCAATCCAAATGGGAATTTTTTATTTTTTTTGTTGTTACTGGTCCTTTAACATTCTGAAATAAATAGTAAAAGTTCAATAAATTGAACTGATACACAAATGTTGGCCGAGATTCTATATATATATGTTATTGTATGCATTTCTAACTGGAAAAATGTGTCAAGAGTCTTAGAAGATTGCATGGCTGTCCGCAGGGGGTGCCACAAGCCCACAATTTTGTAGTGCAAGAGGGGCATATCGGTAGTAAACCTGGCCTCCTGATGTGACCCTCTGTTCTGACCTTTTGCATCGGGAGATTCTAATTGGTCCTGATACGCCATGTGACAGTGACAATCATACAGTAACAAGCATTTCCTTACTATACAAATAAATTGCAACACAAAATATCAAATTGCCCTATACACATTTGTTCTACTGTTTATCATCTGTCTACCTCTCTGTCTTATTCCTATATATCTATTTAGTGAATTTCCCCTTTGCTATAATGTTTGTTAGTTTTAATTAAATTTCCCAGCAAGCACCATATTAATTTCCATTCGAGTATCAGAAAGTTACGGAAACCTGCCGTGCATTATTCTCGAACATATTGCATATCCCCTTGAGACTGATTGCTTTAAAGATTTTGCCATTAAGACCCACGGATATAGCGTATGTTTTTGTGAAATTCCAGAGTGTATAATATAGCAGAAGACTTTTCCTTTACTCTCTACTCCCTGCCTATAGTGCTGTCACCTGCAGCAGGAGAGCTCTGATACTGTATATTTTATTCATTTTCAATTTCAGCAAATGTTTCCAAGGTTTAGAATGACCAATCTTGCAGAATAATCATAGCAATAGACAAAAAACCAAGCACAAGCAATACATAGAAGGGTGAATTTTCCTTTGTAAGAATCCCAGTGGACAATGCATAATTTTTTTTAAGCAGATTCTGGCCAAAGAGGTGCTTCCTTCCTTCTATGTTCCTTTTGGTCTAATACAGATGGACCCAGTCAACATCATCCTCTTCAGAGTCTACATTTGCCAAGTCCATTACCCATAGCAGCTCTTTTAGGGTTTTCGCTTATTATTTTGCTTCACTAGATCAGTAAGCTCCTGTTTTGCAGTCGGAATACTCTGGAGTACAAAAACCCTTGTTCATAAACCGACTCAAAACTCAAGGCTAAGATAGAATGTAATCATTGTATTTTTAGCCATTGTTTAAACTGCTTACTCTTGTACCCATATCTAACGTGCCTTTCTGTTATAGTGACAAATCATTTTACATTGCTCCACATTAGAAGATCATTTTCCCAGAATCACAAATTCTCATAAAATTGGTGGGTACATAATATGAACACTATGACGATAGAGGCATTTCTTCATTGGGTGAAAAATAATTCATAGGTATGGACCTGGGGCCAGCTAGGCCTGTAAAAACATTCTATATGTATCAATTCTCAGCTTAAATAGCTTGTGTAAAGAATTCTACAGGAAATTACAAAATAGTGCACACTATTTGTAGCCCAAAATTCCATCTGCTTATCTGTACCAAAACCTTTTACTGTTGTTTTTTTTTTTTTTTACTCAGAAACATTTATGGTTGACTGCTGGTGCTCCTTTCATTAATGTTCAAACCTGAGAAAGAGACAGAAACATCCATGTGAACAGATGTGGTTTGTTTTTTTGTAATTCTGGTTTGTGTTGTCCATGGCCTGGGGCCTGTCTATACTGCTCCAAGAGAGAATTGTTACACAATACAGGTGTGGTCTCCAATTTCTCATAATGACATTTGTAGCAATTGGAAAGGAAGCAAAATAAGTATTGACCGTTCCACACCCAAGTATGACCTCATCATTCAACCTGTTCTGCCATGGTGGTGTGACCTGTATACATAAAAGACCTCTAGAGAATTTGGTTTAAGACGTCAGCTGAATGCAGCTTTTAACACTTGCTAGTAAGTTGGATAAACCTTGGATACTCTGTTTTTTTGCCATGAATAAAATTTGTTAAGTACATAGTCAGGGAAGGTCATTTCTCGTAACATTATGTTTCTAAATGTGTTTGCAAGTGCTTTTTTTTCAATGTAATGTAACTAATAACTTGGCACCAGATTAAGCACCTCTTGGCTACCTAACATGTAACTTGTTTAGCTGCTACAGAAAGTATAGTTCAGATATACGTAGACTAGAAACTGTGGAAGGTGCATATTAGCCAAGTTCCCTGTATGCCTGGATAGCCTTGATACTGTAAGCTGTGCTCAATTGATCATTGTTGTGCAGTTTGCCAACTGACCTAATATCCTGCATAGTTTTCTCCAAATAGTTAGGTTCCTGAGCAGTTTACGCGAGTAGTCAACTTCCGATGAGGTTTGCTAATTATACTAGTTATTTAACCCTGCTATCCAAGTTATAATGCATTGTGCCCATTGGTTCAACTACTGTGCAATGTTTCCATCAGCCAAATTGCTGCATTATGTTTTTGTTAACCTAAACACTATGCAGAAAACCCAGCGGTCACATATCTGTGCAACCTAACCTGCAGCAAATTCCTTCTAAAATATGTTTACTACTTATCAGTCGGGAAGAGGAAGGCAACAAAAATATTAGTCTTGTTAATATGCAGTGTGCCTATTAGCCACATTACTGTGCAATGTACCCTTTATTCTGCATACTATACAGTGCCTCCATTAGCCTATTTACTGTGCCAAGTGACAAGCCAAGATCCTTTTCAAAATGTTCAGTTTACAGTTTGCCTCATCACTGTGCAGTATACCTATAAACCAGTGCTTGGATTCCACAACCCAGATTTCTGTGCATAGTGAAAGGAATTTGTTTGTATTGAACATGGCTATTAGACCATGAGCTGTTTTAGTTTTTTGTGTAAAGAGTCAATGAGCCATATACATGTATAGTGTATCACTGGGCAAGTTCCAGTTAGTCAAATTCCTCAGCATAATAACCAATGGAAGCTAACCATACAGGGACTCGTTGCTTACCTGGCATCCCAAATTTTATCTCTAGTCTCTATGAAGGTGGTGTATAAAATCCGTGAGACGCTTAAATAATGCAGAATAATGCTGGGTGAGCAGGCCACATATGACTTAACTTTTTTGCTCTGTACATCCAAGGGTCTTCTCTCACTGACTGAAAACATTTATATTTGATGACAATCCCAGGAGTCCTTGTACTACCCAATGTACACTTTTTATATTCATGATGGCTTCATGTATGTATGCTTTGTACAAATGTGAATGTATCTGAATGTATTATGTGCATGCTGGGAGTTGGAACAAAGTCTAAACCGATACCACCATGGACCAAATCAATAATACAGAAGTTGTATTATTCCTTTTCTTTCCTGCCACAATAAATCACCAGCCCAGTTGCATTAAAATAGTCAATTTAACAGAGGCTTAAACAAATAGCCATTCTGTGGAAACCACACCTTATACAGGCTAATCTTCTCTTGGAATTACTTCTTCACACAGCCTTCCATTTTTCATGTTTTCTGCAGGTTCTAACAGCCATTTTGTCTGCGGCACTAAGTAATCATTATCCAGGCATTTCTGGTACAGCGAAAATTATTACTGAGTCAACTGCTATTGGCCTAGGAGACTTCCCCCTGTCGTTTTCTGCCAGTGGCAATATTAATCTGAATAAAGGGAGGACACTTTATATGTAAATGTTGAGGTCAAGATCCTTAAATATAGCCTGAGATTAAATTAAGTAGATGCCTAGTATGTGGCCTTTGAAAGCTTTTATTTATTACTTATGGCTTTTTTTCAAGGCTTTGGAGATTTAAGCCAAAAGTAAAATTAATTTAAATATGTTATCTATGGTCTGCCGAGAGAAAAAAAAAGACACAGTGTCTTGCAAACAATTAATTAGTTTACCTGCTGTTCACTGGTAGAAAGTTTCTTTCTTTCCGAGATCACAGTTTGCAAGAAAACATTGCAAATCAAGACTGATGCTTCTGTTAGGAATACGCTGGGCTCGTGGCTGTGCATTGGGAATCTGCTGAATGTTTAAGTTGATAGTTTTGGATATTCAGTAAAATAATACTGATGAAGAAAAGCCGTGTGGATAATGCAGAAACATTAGAAAAGTGCGTGGTGCAAACATCAGGGGAAAGCCATTAAGGGAAACATCTCTGGCAAACAAATGAGTCTTATAACACTAAATAAAATGGCGCTGGGATCATTTCAGTTAGATTTTTGTTTTTTTTTCATTTTGTTCTCTGTCAGAATTTCCTTCTAGGTATCTATACTGATTTTATAACTGTTATTATATTACATTTATTAAAGCTGTGTAATGAAACATTTCCCAAGAGGCATATATTCAGCAAAGAAAAACAACTCATACTTACTAACAACCTGTGTAATTGTGTATAAATAAAAATAATCTGTGGGCCAGTCTTATTGTTTATTTATATTATCTTTAAGGAGTACTGTAGCCTTATGAAAAGGCTTAGTATCGCCAATACTGAAGGATTTGTTTACATCATAATTACATTTATTTAGTATAATTTTTCTATATATTCCCTAAGTTTGCTTGAAAATGTGCCTACTATAAGAAACATATTAATATTCTGTTCCATATGCTCATTAAGGCAATCCAATGGCATATTAGTTATACAAACATATTTTCATATTTACCAGTTGTCCACATTTCACCAGAATAGCGATAATAAGTGAAACAGGCATAGATTAACTGCAAGAGCTAGCTTTAGTTGTGTAATTGGAAAGGGGCCAAATTTATCCACAAATGGGCTCAGGGCTAGCTCATCCGTTAGCCAGGGGTTGGCAAACTTTGCACAGGATGGAGCCATTTTGCTCTTTTCTACACATTGGAAATTTTTTTTTATGGAGCCACAAAGGGGGAGGAGCGCACGTACCCAATCGCATGACCTGCCGACATTTTATCAGAAGCAGCATTGGAGGTCAAGGCAAAGGAGATGCGCTCAGAGCCACAACAAGGCAGATGAAGAGCCACAGTTTGCCTATCCCTGCGTTAACCTAAAATGGTGCCATGCATTGAAAGGCCCCCATAAATGATTTATTTAAAGGGGAACTATAGTCAGATTACATATTTACATATGTAGTACTATACCTTAGTGAGAAGTGTTTCTCCCCAGTAGTTGTTTTATGTGAAGCAGAATGATTGAGTAGGCAGCATTGATATACTCCTGCACCAGGAAATGTGTGTGATGTGTACTGGCCAGGTTTCCATGAAAGGGTACCCTCCCCTGGACATTTTTGCCCTATTTACTACTTAGCACATGTGCACAAGTTTGTTTTACCTCTGTAATCTCCTGCATTCCAAGCTTATTTTATGCAGCCAAAAGGTCAGCACACTGCTTAACCAATAGCAGTCAGGCAGCTTTTTTTCTCATGATGCCTTACTTGCAGAACAAAAGAGAGGAGGAGGAAAATGTCAGCTCTTAAAACTAATTAAGGGAAACATACGAAAAGTATTATTTCTTCCCTAAACTTTTTTTTAACTATTTGTGTCAGCAATTGGCTTAGTATAAAGGAGTTTTATACCTTGTTTCCCCCAAAATAAGACATTCCCCGAAAATAAGGCCTAGTGCAATTTTTTCAAGCATAGAAATATAAGACTTCCCCAGAAAATAAGACCTAGCTTCATTAAAGTAGAAGAAATATATTGTACTAATACTGTTTCCCAAATATAAGACATCCCCCAAAATAAGACCTTTAGAAGCAAAAATTAATATGACACTGTCTTATTTTTGGGGATACACTGTATGTATGTGTATGGTTATATCAGCACTATAGTGCCCCTTTAACATTGATAATCTGCCTATGTCGGTACCGGAAGCTCACTCTTTATACAGTGTTATGACTAGTAAAAGCAGTAAGAATTATATTAAAGTATATTTAAATAATATAAGGTTACTGCTTTCATAAGGAAGGAGACCAACAAAAGGTTGCATTCAACCATGGTCCTATGGAAGGCTTGGTGAGTAAGGACAGGGCATGAGATTTGTTTTTAACATAATCCCAGGAAAACTTCAAACATAAATTTAGCTTTATACATTTAAAGGAGCATTAACACCAAATTATTTGGCATGGTGAATTTATATTGCTGCTTAAACAGCAACAGTTTGTTTTCCAAGTTATTATGCAGATCCACTGTCATGCGGATATCAAGCCATAAACTTAAGTTCTTCCTAGGTGAGACTACAAGGAAATGTTTCTGGCAGTCCTGAGAATATTTACTTCCCTCCCAAGTACTAATATTGTCATATTTCATTACTATAACTCTTGCTCTCTTTTAATACTATTTAAGTAATAAATCATGCATGAAAAATGAATCCAGGACCATTTACAGTGCACCTATGTAATAAACTACCATGTTTTTTCTTGGTTGAAAATGAATTAGCATAACCGTACCAGATCAGATCTGTATTGTGAACATTCAGGAATGCTTTTGATATAAGAAAGCAGTAGTAGTATTTGTGTGATAATAAAAGTGATAACAACAATAAAATACAATTAGTCAGGCCCTGCCAAATGTTATTTTTTAATAGCAGATTGATTGTTATATGATCTGGCAACCTTAAATTAACAATGTAAAAAGTGCCATACTATGATCAACAGGAGAAATGAGTAGTTGTTGTGCCAGTTATAGTATTTGTATTCATTTATATAGCACTGATATATTACGCAGCGCTTTACAGAGATTAATCATTCACTTCAGTCCCTGTGCCGTGGAGCTTACAATCTAATTTCCCTATTCAGTCAAACATACAAATATTCTGTGTAGTATGTTTTTTGGATTGTGGGAGGAAACTGGAGTGCCCGGGAGTGCTGCTTTAAATTTTTGCAGCTTTTTTGTTTGGAAGCCATGTTCATTTACTCTATGTCCAGTTCATATTCGAAGGTTATGACCATTGCACAGTGCTCAGTAATCGATCATTTTCTAGTCTAATTACTTTACATAATGCCTCGCAGCCTTTCTATAACCTTGTGTATTTGGCAGAACTTTGAAACAATAGATTATATGAAAGCCGTTCTCTTATGTATCAGAATTGCATAGTAATATTTAGGATTGTTATTAAAAAACAAAACACTAAATCATTAAATTATACTAACTGGTGACAGTAGCCTGGAATATCGTAAGGAAGATATTTAGGCCAGGGTCAAACTGGCATAGAGGTGTGTGTAATAAAAAAAAAAAAAGCGTTGTGAAAATTACGCCCTCACATTTAACTGATGTGCTTTATATATAACTAATAGCACTTACGCATCGCTTTTCTTCCATGTGTGACCGCTATTGTTCAATTCCTACTGCTGCTAATCATGTTGCATTGTTTGTTTTGCACTCCATATGCTCGAAAAAAACGTGACATGAAGTGTCCTGGCGCATGTTCCTCTCTAAGAGACGCTAGTGCAACATTGTACATGCAACAGTGTATATTCTCAATGTGCTTTTAATAAAAAAAAAATGATACGCCATACGCCAATGTAACGCTGGCCTTAGTACTAGAAGTGGTGCAGGGTTGAATGAGGTGTCGTAATCCTTTAAAATCCACTTCTATGCATTTGTTATCATAATGAATATGGAATATCATCTTTTTCATCGTTTCTCCCTTAAAAAAAAAAACTCATAAAGATTACTAAATAAAAACCTCAGAAAATGTCTTCCTTAAATGGAGTGTTTAAAGTCAGAAAGGACGTTTAAAAATACCTTAAATCATCAAGCAGATAGAATACCATCTGGAGCAAGAATGAATCAAAAAGTGAAATGGTGTTCTGCAATGATTTTGGAAAATGAAAACTTAGCCTGTCTGTGGGAACAGCTTGTTCTGTAGTGATCCATAGCACTGCATACAGCCACATCATTTTCATGTTGTTTGCATGGTTTAAATCACTTTTGTGAGTCTTATGTCTAACTTGGTTTACTGTTTGTTGCTTTGTGATATAGTGATTCACATATATATATTGTAATATTTGGTGATGCCTTTTTATTGAACTAACAATCAGTTTAGACAGACAAGTTTTCATATATATATATACTGTATATATATCATTGAATATACAGAATAACTATCATTTAAGATAATATTTTGATATTATTAGTATCATATTAATAGAATACTAACACAGGTTACATTGTTGTTGAGACGCCTTGATCAAGTGTGTGAATTGTGTATGAATGTCTGGAGCAAGCTGTCCCTGGATGTTGCTGTTGCTTGTTCATGCTTTGTAAACTGTGGTGAAATTAGATTACAGGCATAATTGACAGGGATTTTCAGACGTGGATTTACAGTTGTTGCTGTACAGGATTCTCCTAATGATTGTTCCATGCCTGAGCCTAGATTAATATCTATCATGTAGAATAGGGCAGTCAGTGTTGGTGCTTAGAATGATCTGTGATTTGTAACATTGTAACAAAGTTTGTAAGGCTGAAAAAAGACACAAGTCCATCCAGTTCAGCCTATTTTCCTGCATTGTTGATCCAGAGGAAGGCAAAAAACCCATGAGGCAAGAGCCAATTATCCTCACATTAGGGAAAAAATTCCTTTCCGACTCCAAATATGGCAATTGAAATTGATTGATCCTCAATCAAGATCCCACCCAGTCATCTAGTACTCAGAACTTGTAATGTTCTTTCAGTGAAGGAAAGCATCCAAACCAGTCTTGAACTCTTTAATGGAATCAATCATAATAACTTCTTCAGGCAGAGAGTTTCATAACCTTCCATTTTAGCTTTCCACATACATAACCTTACAACCTTAATTAGTGTTAAACCTCATTTGCCACTTTCTTACCCTGACCTCCAATGTATTTAGATCCATCTGCAATAAAATACGATCCTCCTTTGGATTAACTACTTTACATAGTTTAGAATCATCTGAAAAATTTTTAATTTTACTATGCAATCCTTCAATAAGGTCATTTATAAATATATTGAAGAGAAGAGGGCCCAAAACTGACCCCTGGAGTACCCTACTATTAACAATACTATTAACAGTAACCCAATATGAGTATGTACCATTATTAATGAACCTCTGTTTCCTACCAATGAGCCAGTTATTAATCCACTTACACACATTTTCCCACAGTCCAAGTATTCTCATTTTATGATCCAGCCTATGTGGTAAATGCTTTGGAAAAATCAAGGTATATGACATCCAGTGACTCCCCCTGGTCCAGTCTATAACTCACCTCCTCATAAAAACTAATTGTTTGCCAGGATTGATCCCACATAAACCCATGAGGATATGGAGTTATACATTTCTTTGAATTGAGATACTGCAGAATAGCATCTGTTAGAAAGGTTTCAACCATTTTACCCAAACTAAAACTTTTTGAATAAATTTACTTTCCTCCTCATCTTCCTTCACAATATCCCCCTCATTATTTTTTAAGCAGCCAACATTTTCTGTTTTAATCCTTTTATTATTTATGTAATTAGAGAGCATTTTTGGGTTTGTACCGAAAACCTCATTCCCATCTTCTCCAGTGAGCAGCAGACTCCTTTCCATGTTATCAATAGATCTCAGTGTTCCCGGTTACACATTTAGATCCAAGGGTTTATTGACTAAAAATTCAACAATTGAATTCTCAACCAACGGATTCCCATAGCAAATCTGCAACCGCAACAATCAGTCTATTGCGACTGTCTTTAGCTGGTGAATTTGCACCTTTACGCAACAATTCAAACTTTAGTCAATGTCCCCCCTAGAATCCAAATGACCATTGTGCACACATTTTGCACAACAGTAAGCATACTTGAACGGCTGTTAAAGAAGTGCATACATTGCACGAGCAGTACGCTGAACAGCATTGTTAAGCATGGAACACATTTTAAATGGGGATCTCACAGGTAGTTTTAAGCAAGGTAGATAAAATGAATTTACTAATTTATGTTCAGATAAAAACTTCAAACAAGTAAATGCAATTGAATAAGCAATGCAAACACCTCTCTTCTAAACTCCTTGAATCTAATGTCACTGATTGTCAAGTCACGCACTTAAGAAAATACACACTTTTTACAGCAAAATGCATTTGCAAGCTCCGGCACTTGCTTTTCTTATATTTTTTAAGCCTTTAAAGCTTTTCCCTTTAGCTCAGCTGCAGTGCCTGCTGCTAGTGCTTCCTCTGGTTGTAGTAAAAATAGTTTTCTCCATATCTCTGTTGGTAAAAATTTGTTTATGGGACCTTTTTTTTTTTTAATTTCGTGTTTTTATTTTCTTGTAAAATCTATAGCTTTTAAATATAGAAATGTATACCTAGTATAAGTCTTAAATCTTGCAATATTAAGGTGAATCATTTTTGTTTTAATTTAAAAAACATGAAATTGTACATTAAAGAGAAGAATATAATAATTTTCCACTATGAACTCCTTTTTTTCCCAAGGTATTATGTGTATGGTTTGGGTATACAAAGTGGGAAAGGTAAGAAGCCAAGAATATTATTATTTGGAATGCATAGAGCCTTAGTGACTAAATGTGAATTCACCTGTCAAATTCACTTTGCTACAATTTGAGTCGCATCACCAAAATAGTTGCAAATTCACTTCTCACAATTGTCTAAGTCAGTGATGCCCAGTCTTTTTCGTCCTGGGGGCTATATAAATTTGTGTCATGCGTGTCACCGGCCGCTTTAAAGTCGCGACTTGTAAAGTCATGACCGTGACAAATTTTATTGTTACAACTGTGACAATTTTCCATACTAAAGTTGCGACTGTGACAATATTTTCATTCTAAAGACGCAACTTCAACAGTAGCAGTCTATCACTACTGTCTTTAGCTGGCAAATTCACACTTATATGCAACAATTCAGAATTCTGATTGTGGGCTGTAAGTTGAGCATCATTGGCCTAAGTGGAGAATATACTTGTTGAACAGGTTGACAGTGGCTACACAGTCAGATACATAGTGAGGTTTAGTCAGTTGGATAGAAGTGGGATTAGAAGTCATGCGGAGTGGTGCAAGTTTCCCCAGTGAAGTGCAGTGACGTGTCACTTAATTGCAGTTGCCATTGTCACTTTTGAATGAATAGTTGCCTTACGCAACGTTGGAGTCCTGCCATTGAACCCTCAATCTAAAGTGGCAAAGTCAAACAGGTGAATTCAGAGCAGTTCACCTTGTCACCTTCAACACTCCACATCTTAGTCAATAGAAAAAGTACCTTTGCATGTAAAATGATACAAAGAGCTCCAAATTGGTTGGGTATTTGCCACTTTGTAGAATTTGCTTAATAATAGAACATGGGGAATAAATGCAAATACATAGCTCTGCCCGACTATTTGAACTTTAGTCAATGAAGCCCATAGTTAGAATATTGATCAAAAGTGCATCCATATTCCAGTTATACTCTTATATCTGTTTGAATGAGAATACATGGTTTGACTTAATGCCCTTAACTTTTTAAAGTGACCCTTGTGCAGTTCAAGTGGACCTGTCACCTCGAAACTCGAATAAGAAATTAGGTTCTACTAATGAAATAAACTTTTTAAAAAAATATATATATACAATGTACTTTTATACAGCATTTCTCTCTGTCCTCTTCCCTGTCAGCTGAACTTTTCTTTCTCATTGGGCTGGGTGGGCTAAATGAGTGTCATTATAGCTCCTTCAATCAGATCCCTGCTAGATTGTGATTTAAGGGATCTGATTGGAGGAACTTTAATGTCAGTCATCCTTTTAGCCCTTTCCAACCTGACTGGAGAAAGAAAAGTTGGGTTGATGTGAAAATGACATGAGAAACTCTATATAAAGGTATATTTTTTCAAATACATATATATTTAAAAAAAAAAAGTTTATTTCATTAGTGGAAACTTATTTGTTATTCGAATTTTGAGGTGACAGGTCCACTTCAAATTGGATATACTTTAGCCCCATTTCATGCAGCTATATTCAGTGCACTTTAAACATTATTAATACATTCATTGGGATTTCCAGTGATGAAAAGTGAGTAAACTGAACCGAAGACACTTAATTACTTTTACTCAGCCTATACATAAATATTAGCAATTACCAGTGGACTAAAGGAGATATATTAGATACATGCAGCCTTGACATATCAGGTTGCTTTCCTTTAATGCCGTTAATCTTACATTAAAAAGCAGAACTGGCCAACTAAGCCCATCTATGTCCTTTCCTTAGGATCAGCTACTTCTCCAATTTTTCTCACCCCCTTCTTAGTATGTAAATGTAATCCTATATTCTATTTTTTCCAAGGTATGAGATATGTGAATTTACTGTTTATTTTAGAATTTGCTCCATTAATTCTTAGCCTTCTTTTCTTTTTAAACAAAATGTTGCTTCATTATTAATGCACGTGGAAAAAAGCCTGAATACTATTTTGATTAAGCATGAATGCTTCTTTTTGTCATTGATTTCACATGTCAAAACACAGCACTATTGGTTAATGAGGAGGGGTGAAATAATTTGAACTAGCACCACTTCTGAAATGCTTTGGGGCAATTGACCTCCTGACCATAATCCTAGAAAACTGCTACTTTTCTTCTGTGCCTTTTTGTGCTCTCTAACAATTGTGACTGGCATTAGACTAGAGACAAGCTTTAAATCTTGTCGGGTCAAGCTTTGGTCATTTTAGAACTATGGATCATAGGTCAAATGATGTCAGAAACATTTTTAATGGTATGGGTACTAATCCTTATGCAGTAAACTATTAGGTCTCAGATTAATCAAAAATAACTAAATAAATAAAAGACAAACAAGCCTCTAATAATTAATATTCTGTGAAAGACTTAAAATGGGGCATATTTATCAAGCCGAGCAATGGCTGAAGAGGAAAATGGAAATGTTTTCCACTATTTTTGATGGAAAATGAAAGTGCAAATAAAAATTTCCCTTGAATTTCAGTGCAAATAAAAATTTCCCTTGAATTTCAGTGCAAATAAAAATCTCCCTTGAATTTCAGTGCAAATAAAAATTTCCCTTGAATTTCAGTGCAAAATAATTTAGTTGACCTCATTTTTGAAGCTACATATGCACTTTCCTAGCAAAATTTTGAGGTTTCAATTTTTCAATAAACCATATAAAAATTTTTATTTGGGTTTTGTGCTTTTTTTTTTTTCCTCACTGCAAATGGGAGAAATAAATTTCTCACCCACTTCTCAGCTTAACAAAAATATGCTCCCTAAAGCCTAAAATGATAGCTTTCTGCTTTTGTACATATTATACATAGATGGTGAGAAACCTTGTTACTAAGATGCTCATTATTACTTTCCTTTATCTTTTGAGATACCCAAGTTTTATAGACTTAATCCTTGGTTGCTTATACTTTAATATAAAAAGTTGCAAAAACCCTATTTCACGAACTTCTTTCTAATTGTTCATGTTGCATAAGTGTTTTGTAATGTCAATATGTCATGGATAGAAGTAGACTATTATGGATGAAAGTGGATCCTTTTACCATAATGGGGCTGGCACAGACTCACATGAAGCAAGGAGTCTAAGGAGACTCTGGTCTTCACCATTAATCCCCGCAAGGGGGTATGGCCATTGAAGCAAGGAGACTCCCAGGATGTGGCCCTGAAGTTCTGCCCCTGTAAATTATAGCTGAACTGACCAAGTAAATAACTGTGAAACAATAGACTAATCAGGTAACTGTTACTGTCCCTTTAAGAGGCAAAAAATAGTAGGAAGGCAGGGTGAATGTATAACAAAGGCAGGGAAACGTTGGGAAAAATTTAATAGAGATAGGGCACTAGGTACAGTTTACACAACAGAGAAAGATTAGGGAACTAGGGAGCCTGGATAGGAAGACGTCAAGGTAATGAGTGCCTGAAATAGTGGCTATTTACATCTCCCACTGCACCAGCAGGGGGTTGTGCGCCAGACATGTATCATTGACTATGAATGTTGCACGTCAGTCAAAACTTTGCTGCTGGTTCGCACTCAGAGGGGGTGTGAGAGGCCGGCGAAGAAAGAAGAGGCAATGCAGGATGACTGTAATATTATACTAATCTTATTTGATAACCAAAACACTTTTAAAAATAGGAATCTGCCAGTTATTGTGGAATTTCCAAAAAGTTCCTGTTTTGCATTTTTGATCAGAACTTTAAATTTGCAGTTTATACATTTCATTATATCTTCATATTTTTGTAGTTAACGTAACCCCTGCATATTGTGCTTTATGTCGCTGCCAGTCCATCCAGGATTATCTTGATACTGTATGGTTCAAGCTGTCCTCAAAGCCTTTAGTATGTGGATTTGTTCTTTTATGTGGGTATGTTGGAAAATGAGTTTGTAAAAATTACCCATAAGTACAACGAGCACCAAGGTTTTAAAATAATTGGTTATTTTATTAGAGAACTCTTCTTCTAGATCTTGCAATGTTAAAAGAAAATGAGAACAAATAGTCGCACTGTTACTATAAATTGAGTAATTTACGTCTCAAAAACTACTGGGTACTGTGGAGATTGATGTAGTCTACGGTGGTTCTCCTTGATGATAGAAAGATACAATATAACTTCTTTATCTTTCAGCGTAGATGCTTGTAATACTGGTAATACATCACTGTTGAGGAAAGTTTGTCTCAAAGGAGCAGATCACATTGAAATCAGTCTTTTCTGCAGTTACCAAATGATCCTTCAATGAAAAAAGTATCTGGCTTGCAACGATAGATAGTGAACTTTAGCAAGTTCTTTAACATACAAAGTTCTAAAACCAAGTCACATAATACTCAGTTAAAAAAAAAAAAA
>WMED01009575.1:0-16226 GCA_019650415.1 Pipa parva | reverse complement strand
CCATTTGCGAAGTGAGCCGAGGGATTCGGAGCTCACTTCGCTGAATGGTGAATTCCCCTCATAATGTTGCCATAGTTCTCAGAAGATTCAAGGGGGTTATTCACTAAGGTGCGATTTCGACTGTCAAATTCTCAAACAGCGGATTCCCATAGCAAATCCGCTACAAATTCCCCATTGTAAAGTCGTGAAAATTTTTTAATGTTAATATTGCGACAATTTTCTCATAATAAAGTCGTGACTGTGACAATATTCTCATTATAAAGACGCAGCTGTGACAGTAGCAGCCTTTTGCGACTGTCTTTATCTGGTGAATTCACATCTATACGCAACAATTCGGACTTTAGTGAATAACCCCCTCCCTATTTAGTTGTCTTTTCCAAATACTGTAGTTGTATTACCAGTCTTTCAGGAAAAGGTAAGGAGTAAAGTAGTTTAATTTCTTTCTTTTGTAGTTTTAAAGAACTCCATGCAGTGCATGATTGGGATTACTGTTGCCCATTTCACAAACAAATACAAAAACATTAAAGCTATTCTTGTTTGGTAAAAGGATAGTTAGAATACAGTGTGATTCTGGTGGTTGAAAAAAGATGTTTTCATTATAGCTTTTTTAAAACTGTACCTGATACTGTAACTGTATCAGCTCATAGGCATCACCATTATAACTGTGACAATAAGATGCTGAGTGAGCAAACACACATCCTTGAATGATGTGGTGTGCGCAGTAGCCAGGAAGTACAACATTAGGCTCTATATTTGTATTTTCAATCAGTACAATGTACTAGGTTTATTAACCCTGCTGAATGCCTGCTTAGCTTAAAGAAGTAAACCCCACTATTCATCCAGTGGAAAGTAGGTATTTCACAAGTCAGGCCTGCGAGTCTCTCTCAGATTGTTAATTGATTATTATTTTGCTCTTCAGTATATTACTTCCAAATGTGCATTGTTGCTCTATCCATTTTTTTCATCTGTTACATGTATAGTTGTCTAATGATGATGTTGCATAAATATTGTATCTATTGTGTACATATATATACTGTTGCTAGTTTGTCCCTGTACTAACTTTGCTAGTATTATCCATTCTACCAGCAGGATCCCTATCCTAAGATTGAGCTGCTGAGGGGGTATAAGCCCATTTTGACAATTGATGCTTAGAAACAAACTAATGATCTGTAAGCGTGTCTGTGTATATTAACTGAGGATACAGCTGGAAAGAATATATACCATAGGTTCATTGTTTATTGCTCTCCAGGTTTGAGGAAGTGTGAAAGATCTGTTGTGCTACATGTTTTATTTTGTTGGTCAGTTCCTGATAAGTTGGTATATTTAAATGCTTCTGTTGTAACTCTTTTTGATGTCAGTTGCTCCCATTTAAAGAGCCCAGTTAGCTTGTCACTTCCCTCAGCTACTGACTTACTATTCATGTTTCATCCCTGCTAATGTTCCTGAATATGGCTCTTGCTTCCATCCTCATACTCTGGTTACTTCTTCAGACTATGCAGCTCCTGCTGTCTTATTAGAGTTCACTATTAACTTCTGCCTTTAACTAAGTTTGCTGCCCAATTTGCACTAAAAAGTCAGGACGCTCCAAAGGGACATTGGTAAATAATGTAATGGGTAAGTTGAGGCAGTTTATCACTCACTGAGTAGATTTTATTATACTCCTATAGAACAACATTCCAACATTCACAAAAGTCAGAATTGTTGCACATATGGGAGAATTTGCCAGATAAAGACAGCTGCAATAGGCTGCTACTGTTGTAGTCGTGTCTTTATAATGAGATTATTGTCACAGTCGTGACTTTATTATGGGAAAATTGTCGCAATTTTAACATTAAAAAATGGTTGCGACTTTACAATGGGGAATTTGTAGCAGATCTACTATGGGAATCTGCTGTTTGCGAATTCGACTGTCAAATTTGCACCTTAGTGAATAACCCCTCTGTGTTAAATGAAAAGAAAGAACCATGGGGGGAGGAGAGGGGTGGTAGTTATTGACTAAAGTAAGAATTTGAATATTGATGTGAATTCTCTTCACCTTGGGTGGCTATGCCCTGATTTTCTATTCCTTGTAGATTAATCAGCAGATACCCATAGCAAATCTTTGACTGTGTTAGAATTCCCATAGTAAACATCAGTAGCAGACTTTTTTGTAGTGTTCAACCATCATTAGCTGGTGAATTCACAACTTTGCAGAATTTGCTGAATTCCTAGATATGGTGAAGTGGAAAATTCATACCTTTACAAGACAATTCCAACTTTAGTCAATAACCCCCATTAGGATGTTTTGAAGTTAGGCAAGATCAGTTTTCTATCCCCACACTTCACCATAAGTATAAGATTATGATTTGCTTCACTCTTCTTTGATTCCATAAAAAGTGAATTGGAAAATTGTTTCAAATGTTCTTATGTGACCTTGACTTAAATTTGAATGATTTGATCCTGTAAAACTAGGCTGTATTAATCAGTTTGGAGATGACTAAGTGGTACTTATCTGAAATGAATTTCCTCTTGCCATGATCCCTTGATTTCTGTTTCTGTTATGTAATTCAAAAAGTGAAGGGAAGTGCTAGAATACCCCAGAGCATTAGTTGTATCTGCATCACTCAGTGATGTGCCTGTAGAGTCCCATGTGGCTTGTGTGCCTTTAGCTGTTGGCCACTGGAAATTTTGCAATGCATTTACTTGTAACTTACTGAGCAAATGGTCCAGGCAGCTGACAAATTTCAATATAAATAATTTTGGTTACTGGATAAATGAAATGGAAAATTAACAATGTGTAATATGAAGAATAAATGACTGCTCTTTGAACTAACAGAGGTCTTACAATTATTCATCCCAGATTCAAGTATTAACAGCTTTGTTAGTGACCAGTAGAGATAGTCCAATTAGTATAACTGAGAGCAAGGTAGTACAGTATTATACTCTTCAATAACACAGTACCTTACTTACAAGAAAATATATAGTATTAAAATTATCTTCCACAACACATAATATTTGCAAGTTCTCCTTCCACATTTAGATTATTGGGAAATGGCCTTAAGAGGAGTTGTTAACTGATTGCTGCCTACAGACAATGCTAATGACAGAGGTGCTGTAGCTAATTACTGCCAGGCTTGTGCAGACAACCGACAGTTCTAATGAGGACAGAGCAATCAATCAATCATTAGTATTTTCTAGATGTATGTGTGCTTGGAAATATCATTTTATCTGTTCCACAGAATGGGTTTCACCAATGAAAAAAATGTCAAACAGTGAAATTAAAGTTTTATGAGTAGAACAATTCCCCATGAAGCACAAAGCATATCTTGTGACCTTAGGATCATTATGTCTAGCACATTACTTCATCAACATTAGTTATATATAATGCTATTCTACTATGGCACCAAGGGAATGCCAAAATGCCAAGAAATTCATAATCGTTGACTTCAGCACTGAAGGAATATGTACTTATTTAGCACATTTTATTAAATTATTGCTAGAACAGATTTTTTTTTACAATTTTTTTTCTAAATTAGATCTACTAGTTTTCTTCGATGTTGTCTAAATCCACACACCATGTAACATTTCTTAGATGTAGTAAGGGTAATGAAAAAAACTTAAATACCCAAGTGTTAATAGATATCTAGATAAAACCTGCAGGAAAAAATATAGTTAATAGATGTCATTATTCATATCTCTAATAGTCCTTATTTTAATATGTGTAGGAAAAAAATAACTTATACAAATATTATAATAATCAACAGCTGGCATATTTAATGCATGCAAATAGCCAGGCCTAGGTTTTATGGATTTAATTTGGTGTATTACCAAATCTGTGTTGGCCCATACCACTGCAATTGCCTTCTGTTACATTTCATTTTCATGTGTTTTGGCAGTATTTCTGAGTCCATGTGCTACACAATTTCTGAAATACTACAACCAGAAGAATGACATTTTACAGCAAACCTAAAACAGCAAAGATTTATTCCTCTACTCTGCTTCTACTATCTTTCAGTTGTGCAGAATGATATGTTGCCTAATAAGTGATCTTGATTATAAATCAACATTGTACACGATTTTGCTTGCTTTTTTCACTGTCTCAGTATATGTATGTATGGATTTTATTATTTATAAAGTGTCACAACGCTACGCAGCGCTGTACAATCCACCAAGTTAAAACACAGACAAGGGAAAAAGTGCGTAACAAAGAACACATGAAGTAAATTACAAACATATAATCAAGAAAATACATCACTCTAAGTGCTAGGCCATGACTGAAACAAGAGGATGGAGGTCCCTGCCCCATAGAGCTTACAATCTAAATAGAAAGAAGACTTACATAAATAGATAGGAGGGTAACAAGTTCAGTAGGATAAAGTGTCAGCTCATTTGGTTATAAATGCCAATTAAATAAGAAAATAAATAAAAAATATAAAGAACAATTGAGTAAATAATTTCTTAAAGATAAAATATAGACATGAAAACCAGTGCTTGTGCTTCAAGAGCTAACATTTCAATTTGGTTTTGAAGATATTGATGGATTTCTCTTGGTGGAGGTAGAGGGGTAGAGAATTCCAAAGATAATGAGCAGTAAGAGAGAAAGGCAAAGTCGTTCCAAATGTCAGAGGAAAGTAGGCAACACTGGAGAAATGAGTAGAAACAAAAAAAAAAAACAACAGGGGAGTACCCCTAGTGTAATACTGTACTGTACTTTCGTCCAACATTTGGAACAACTTTGCTCTTATCTACAATTCATTGGGGTGTTTAGGCTGAACACCCTTTTAGGTTCAAGAGCAGGAACCATCAACTCCACCATTAGGATTTTTAAGTACATTCATTTTACTACCTCAGGACTTTGTCTACTCTTTATTTGTTATTTATAAATTTATATCTTTTTGATTTGTGCTTTTTTAAATAATTGTTTGTCATACAATTTTATTTGCTTAGTTTATATATTACTTTTGTCTACCTATATGGTTCTTATAATTTAGGGTGCTATACCATTTGAACAATCTGACTTTTCCCAAGTCACATTGTATTATCTTTTTGTAAGCAAGAGAGAAGGGTTTAAGATGAGAACAGGCAGTCTTAGTGAGGGGTTCCTGAAAAAGGTTGCCTTGTGAAGAGCAGAGTTGATGGAGAGGAATATTACAAAAAAGCAAGTGAAGATATGTAGGGAGGGGCAACAGAGTGAAGTGATTTAAATATCAAAAGTAGGACACTGTAAATAATATGTTTATTAACTGGGGGCCAAGGAGCAGACAGGAGTTGAGAGGGAGACTTCTGGGGAGAGAAGGAAATTATTCTAGCAGTATAATTTAGAATAGACTGGAGTGGGCAAAATGGGAAACTACAGTATAAGGCAAGTTAGAAGGGCATTGCAATAGTCCAAGTGAGATAAAAAGAGGACATACATGAGGGTGTTAGCAGTGCCCTGAAAGAGAAATGGAAGGATCTTGGCAACATTACAAAGGCGAAATCAACAGTTTTTAGCAGTGGTAGCATTGTGCTTAGAGAAGGAAAGAGCAGAGTCAAAAGTCACCCCAAGTCAACGTGCAGAAGGAACAGGGCTAATGATCACATCATCCACTGAAATGGAAAAGGAGGGAGCAAGTCCAGGTTTAGGTGGGAAATAATCAGTTCAGTTTTATCAAGATGTTTGAGATGGTGCCGCGCCATCCAAGAGGAGACAGCCAGGAGACATTTAGAGATTTTACTATTGAGGTGTTAGCGGAGGGGCAGATACAGGTGGTGTTTAAGACCAAATGAGCTGATGACATCACTCAGGGAAAGCATGTACAGAGAGAACAGGTGGGGACCAAGAACAGAGCCTTGAGGCATCCCCACATTAAGTGGGATAGTTGAGGAAGCGTTATTAGCATGGGAGACAAAGAAGGAGAGATCAGAAAGAGGTCAGCCAAGATGCAGCTTGATTACGGACACCAAGCGCATGGAGAATCTGATCAAGCAGGGAGTGACCAACATTATCAAATGCAGATGATATGTCCAGGAGGATAAGAATAGAAAAGTTTCCCATGTCTTTGGCAATCTGGAGATTGTTTGTAAGTTTGCACAGAACAGTCTCTGTAGAGCATCCTGGCTGAAAACCAGGTTGAAAAGGGTCAAGGAGATGATAGGCATTCAAAATAGTTAGTAAGGTGGGTGCAGACCAAACATTCCAGAAGTTTAGAAGCTAAAGGCAAGAGAGATAGGACAGTAGTTAGGGAGACATTGAGGGTCCATCATAGCTTTTTTGAGGATTGGATTGACGCAGGCCTGTTAGAATAAGGAAGGAAATATACCAGAGGACAGGGAAGAGTTGAACAGGTGCATTAAAGCTGGACCAAGGGCAGAAGAGCAGTGCTTTAGTAGAAAAGAAGGCACTGGGTCAAGAAAGCAGGTTTTGACAGGAGAAGAAGAGAGAAGTTGAGAAACTTCAGATTGGGTAGCAGGAAGAAAGGAATTCAGAATCTTGGAGATTTAGGTAGAAGTAACTCAGTGTTATCTGGAGAAATGGGTATCTGTTTGTGGATACTATTTAGTTTGCTTTTGAAGAATATTGCACAGTCTTGGGGGAAGTGAAGAGGGGTTAGTGCAGTGGTTCTTAACTGGGGTTCTATTGAACCCTAGGGGTTCGGTGAGTCTGTCTCAGGGGTTCGGAGGAGCCTCCGCCACGGAGGTCAAGACATGCAGGTCAAGTTATTTATCACTAAAGGAGGGTTTGGTGAATGTGCATATGAAACTGGTGGGTTTGGTACCTCAAACAAGGTTAAGAACCACTGGGTTAGTGTATCTGTGGGGGAGGGGCATAGAATGGTGTTGAAAGTAGAGAATAGGAGACAGGGATTTGATTTGTTTGGTTTATGAGAGCGCTGTAATAGTATATAAAAAGACTTCCTTGCCATTGATAAACAAATCAAGATGTTTTATGCATTAGAATATCAAGCACTTTATTTCAAGATCTTTATCTTGTTTTTCTAAATCCTGAGAAGCTGCAGATCAAAAATAACTGTTCTTAGTTCACAGCAGAAGCATTATTGTAGGGTAGGCGTTGATGCGACAGGTGCCCCTTTTCCCTAGGTCTGATACAATATCTGTCTGTTTTTCCTCTGTTTGTTTTCCATGTTATATTAAAACACATTTCTGACTGATTGTGCTCACTGCTGATGTGTTCACTCTTGTAAAAAACAAAACCCGATGAAGCCTTTGTTTCATCGAAACCTGCTTTGTCATTAGAAAAGTTCACACAATCCTGAGGTCTGGACTTCAAAGGGCAAATAACTAACAACTGTCTTTAACATAAAACAGAGCAGGTTTTCTCTTACAAGTTAATGTGCAATAAGATGAGTCTGACTTGAATCTTTTATCTATATGTCTATGAATATCAGTACATGGACTTGCTTATATCAGTCTTGACAATTTATCCATGAATGGTATTAAATGGTCAGCTCCGTATTCAGGACTTTCATGATTCATCAACTTTTACTGTCCTGTTATCATCACCCATATTGTTGTTTCTTTACCCAGCCTTCCTGCTATTGGATTGAGACATCTTTTTAAACTTAAAATCACTGGTCAATGTAATTGTAATTGCTAATTGATTTGTAGAAGTTTTTTGGGGATTTATTTGTTTACTTCTGGTTAGGCAAGACAATTATCCAAAAAAAAACAAACCATTATTGATAAATATTGATTAGTAGAAAGTGGCAGACTTTGTTATTTTTATCTATTAGGTCCATCGTCCATTTCAGATCAATATTGATTATCCTATTTCACATGTAGCTAAAGTGGCAAAATCAACCCCGTAGGGAGGAACGATTTTCGCCAGGCTACAGCAGGTGAACCTTTTTCGGTGATGAAAGTTGCTTTGAACATGTGTAGAAAATAATGGCGACAAGGATAAAAAAGGCCATTTCTCCAGTATTAACTAAGTCGACTATTCAATTATTTATCTGCTCTCCACCCTCATAACCACTCTCTAGCAGTGTCAAACTGGAGTGTTATAATAGTGGACCTATTACGAAACAGAAAATCATTGATTTACTAATCAAAAGATATGCATTTTCTCATAACCCCTTTTCAGTCCCTATGATCCTTGTTCTTTTTTTTTTTTTGTTTCCAAACTTCTACCAATATCTTAAGGAATATGGCAATTATTGTGCAGTCTGATATTGTAGGAGGACCCAATGTGGACTGGGGTCACTGGGGTAGTTTCTTGTCCCGCACAGTTACTCTGAAACTGCTCACTAGCTTTGATAAAACCTATAGCGATGTTAAAACTAGGTAATTCCACACATAACAGGGATGCTGAAGTAAATCAATATGATCTACATATCTGACGTATATACTCCTTGATTAAGATAGATTTGCACAAGATATTTATACTGTGATGGAGAGGACATTGCTTCACTTCTTTGTTTGGACTATAACATTTTTACACAGATTCAATGCAATAATTCAAGTTATCCAAATTAATTATGGGCGCTGACTATTAGGTGTCCATGCTTTGCATGACTGGTCACCAGTATAGACAAATATGCTGTGTCACTTAGGATGTTTGCTCGCCCTTGAGAAAGGGATAGAGGTCATTTTGCCAGACATGCATGACTAGAAGAATATACAATAAATTGTCAGTGCATCTCCAATAAATTCAATTGGAGATTAAATTTGTATTTCAGGTAATTACAGCTTTTTATGATACTTCACCACAATTATTAAATATCTACAGGAGAGCAAAAAAAATTTGTTAAAATAAAAAATAAGCCATCCTGTTCATATTCCTCACTGTAGAGTATGGTCACGTTTATTGCATTATTATCAGTGCAATCCAATATGAAATTCAAATCAATCTCAAATCTAACTAAAAACAATCTGTTAAATCTAGAAATCTTAAAAAAAAATAGCATTCATTCTAACAAACACTTATTATAACTGTATGGGGTTTTCTAACACTAATGCAGGTGGATCAACAGCAGTATTTCCATGATTCTTTAATGGGGATGTCAAGCCAATGAGAATAATTTGACAGTTCATTGTTTATACCTCATTTAATGTTTTTTTTAAATGTTTTTTTAATGTTTAAACTAACATGCTTTGAATATCCTGTCAAAGGTCTGTGTTTTTTTCCAGCAATTCATGCTTCCTTGGGCCGGCAGCCCAAGGTCAGTAGAATCATTGTTGAAAGGGGTATATCTTTTTACAGGAAACAAGCACAGCATTAGGTTGGAAGTTAAAAGGCTTGCTTTTATAATATAGATTAGGTTAAAGCAACTTTAAGCATATTTTAACACTGCTAAAATGGTGCCTGGCCATAGAAGGGGGGAAAAAAAAATAATATTCTATTAGAAAAATATTCAGTAATGAATGCAGAAATAAACGCATAATTATTGTTTGTAACTTTTATTTTCCTTCAATGACATCAATCAAATATAGGGATAAATTGCAACTATGTTGAACGTAGATGCTATTCTTGCATCAGGGCCATACAGAATGTGTAAGTATAACATATATCGTAACATGATAACCTCATCATTTCATTTATACAAATGAAACAGTTTTATTTTGGGGTATTTGTAATTGAGTTAATGTCAAGTATTTAGTAATGGTTAATGTGGTTTTGTGAGAACTGAACTTGCCTGTGATTAGTAGAATATGCACTTCCAATGGCCAATAACATTTGTGTCCACTAGAGGGCAGAATAGGCTAAACAGAAAAGGACTGAATATCTTGATCACTTTCCAAAAAGGAAAAAAAAAAAATGTAGCACATGGTAATTTATAAAATGTTCAAACAAAAATTGTTTCCAATATTAGTTGCAATCCATTTATATTTTAAAATATTCTCTACATTATGCATAACTTCAATTTGATAGACTATTTTCTTAATAAGAATGACTTTGGATGTGTAGCATAAATCACTTTGCACTCAATTATAATACAGTTCCTCTGAGATTCCTTTCTATTAACATTTTTACTTTGAAAAAAAGTTCCAGCGCCAAATAAATAGGAAATGGATCTGATGCTGACATAAATACAAATAATCATTGGTCAAATGTTGACCACTTGAGAATTGCTCCAATCAGAGACAGATCATCTACTGATGAAGTGCATAATTGGTAACTGAATGAATGATATCAGCAATTACAAAACCTTTGTCTTAAGAAATCCCCTAATGAAATATGAGCTCTGATGAGCTCCATATGAACTGGATGAATGTATCTGCTCAGAAACGAATGAAATAGGAATGGAAAAAGCAATCACAGTACATTGAATGTTTTATGCTAAGAAAAATGCTCTCTTTTTTGGAAAATTTGCATAATGGATTTGAAGACAAGTACTGTTTGTATGTAAAAAAAAAAAAAATTTGTAAATATTTATGATGCTTATGCTTTATAGACGGACAGCTACAGGCAATCATCTACAATATATTTTAGTTATTCTGCTAAAAAAAAAAAAAAAAAGTAGGAAGTTTGAATTTAATGCAGAAGTGGATAACATGCAAATGTCTTTGATGGACCTTATTGTTTCCCATATCTAATTGCTATTTTTCTTATATAGCATTATACACTGGATTCAGCCATCTACTGTATATCAAAAGTCAGCAGTACCGTTCAAGACTCTGTAGTGGGATAATAGAGTACTGGAGATCTAAATTTCAGGACTCAGAATGGTAGACAGACTGACCAAGATTAGTGTTGGAAGACAAATATGTCTCTTCCATTTAAAACAAATGAGAACTTGTAACAGATGTTACAGATGTAAACACACAATCTGACATGCAAGCCGTAAAAACTGTGTGGTTACATACAGGATGAATTAAGAATCTGGGGGGCATTTAAAGTAGGGGTGTTTGGGTAAAAGAAAGAAGCTCTGGCTTAATCTCTTCATTGAGCCCATGGCCCTAAAGCTACAACACTAATTCACGTATTACAAAGAAGAGTAGAAACTATTAAATGTGACGCTTTCACACTCATGATAATAAATCCAGATTACTGGAGAAAACAGCTTTATGCTTTTACAGTGGATAAAACTATTCCTTAAAGCCATTGAACAAAGTATTCTTTCAAATGAAAACTGCAAAATTGCTCTATACGAAAGCATGGCAGTTCCCTAATAATGCAATGACAACTTCTGTGCCCACTTCTGAGCTCATGTTAGACAATCTGCATTACAAATAAAATTACCACTACAGGGAACCAGATGATTCCTTTGAAATTCTAATTGTCAAGTTTTGTTGGGCTGAAACCTGGTTAAGGCAATGCCCCAGTTTTAATCATGTTTAAAATTCCGGCCCTGAATAACGATAGAGCTAATTGTAAATGCAAAGATAAACTAATGAATGCCTGTTGGTTGATTAGTGAAACATCAGCAGGAAAAATAACACAAGGGCAGTTGCCTTGAATTATTGTCACATATACAATGATAAAATACTTTATTACAAAAAGTCACATATAATTAGGATCTTACCCAAACATTCAACCTTTTAGATGTACATGAATACCTTGTTTTCTATAAACACCTTTGTGTTTGAGATAAAAATGACAATAACCTGGTTGTTGAGCAATAGAGGGACATTTAATATGCCTTTGATTTTAGCAGTAGGCTTAAAGGTTACTAAGGTCGTGTAGAAGTGATTGGCTGCGTACCTGAAGAGACTCAGGACATGTGCAGCTCATTCTGTAATCCCCATTTACAGTATATATAAGGTACCTCATTTCCAATGCACCTTGACCAGTCTGCTTCTCTTTTTGTAAAGCTGCTTAAGTCATATTCAGGTGTTTGTCCTACAGTGAATGATCTTGGCTGCATTTGTATTACACGTGATGCCATCATATTTTTTGTACATGCCAAAAATTTTCCAATTTTGTATTCCTCCAGCTTTCTTTGTGTTTTTGTGCCTCCACACATTCTTGGCAAAATTTCTCTGCCTCCAAATCTATATTCCCTTGTTCATTTCCCAAACCTGAATTCTGACTTCCTGGTCTTGCCCATAACCTGTGAATAGCTGTTGTCTCTCTTTTATATTGACATTTATACTATCTCTTGCCTCTCCTAGTTCTCTGACTTTGTCATGTCTGCCATAAACCTTTACCCAGTCTTGTTGTCCATCATTGGAATAGTGATATGCTGACTCTTCTCTCTGGAATTCTGCCGAGGTGGCCTCTGGCCTCTTTGCTGGGTACTTCAGAATATTTCCATTTAAAGATGTATTACAATTGCTATTAGCAGTCATCTATGAAATATTTCATATCACTGTTTTATTATATATAACTACTACAAATAGTTCAGCAAAGCATTATCTGTAAAATGAGTTCATTTTAATGTCATTTCTTTGTGATGAGTCTAAACACTCCAATCTATAGTTGTATAAAAGTGGAAAAAAACACAGTAGATGTAGTAGTGTCCCTGTCTCATTAAGTGTAATAAGATATGAAACAGGCAGTGCTACCACCTTATCATATGGAATTGATCAATAGGTCACATATTACAAGACTCCATTATATTCCCCAGAATTCACTGTAATAGTATAAAAGTTGTTTAAGCAGAAAATAACTTTAATATATATGAGCTGTGGCAGTTATATTCCACATTTACAGAACAAACTGAGATAATTTTATATATTAATGTCAGGCTGGGTGCGGGTAATTTGAGGAGAAGGAGGTTGCAGCAACTGGCACCAGGACTGAGGGCATGGAGTCTAAAATAGATCTGGTATTCGTCTAGAGCCCCCACAAGGAGGTTAGGGTTTCACTGCAGGTCTACCCAGGTCTCGACCCCTCAGACTGGACAGGGAGAACACTTTATTAAGAACAGAATTAAGCCACTAAGGTGCAAGACTGAAACTAGGCACAGACAGACTGTTAACCAAAACACAGACAAGGATACAAGCCCCTGGAGCTTCACTAACAAGCTCTATACTCGGGCACTGGTTATAACTGACAGGCTCCTTATATAGGGAAGGAGCCTGTCAGCTGACCGCAAGATTCGCGTCATATGCACGCACTCGCGACATGCGCGCCTGTCTTCTGTGCGCATACACTCTGAGAGCGCTGAAAAGGAAAGGCAGTGCACCCGACGCCTCGAGGAGACCGGCACAGGAGTGAGCGTACAAGGTAGGTAATCTTTCTTACAATTAAATGCAGAAACGTTTAGGTAATGTTTATGATTCTTTTTGTTTACTCACCATGGTTAAGGAGCTTTCTGACTTGGCATGTTTCCACTGGAAAGTAAAGGGTAGGCAAATATATTCAATAAATATTTAACATTGGTACAAAGTTCCTTTCAGATGCTGATGATGTATGCATGGTGATGTACTGCTCTGCTTACATGGGATGAACCATCTCAAGTCAATGAGATTTGACTTGAGATGGTTGAAAAATTTTGAAATGAAAAATGTAATTTTTGCAGAAAGAATTTAAGGTGTTTTTGAACAAGGCTTTAACTTCTGAAGAGCTTTGCTTTGGGGCTATATTGCCATATATCTAACTAATATTCTCATTGGAATGTAAAAAAAATGTGAATTATTAATTATACTTGTTCTTCCTATAGACTGACTTTCAGACGAGGGAATATTAGCAGTGTATATGCAACAAGCTGCAAAAGTTATTAGCAATTTCTGTTGTAACACAATGGCACACAGGGCCAGCTTACCTTACCAAAGATTAGGGTCATTAGGTGGTCAGCAAACACAATTGGTAGACATTTTCCCTATTGCTTGTTTAAGGTATCAGTCCTTCCAGAGATTCCTGTTTATCACCCCAACAATAATCAACGTGGCTCACAAACATCAGTCAGAGTTGTAATCTGGAATCACTACTACATCTACTGTTACTCCTCAGTGGGACCAGGGTTATATCATCTTTAAAACAGTGATGTGTCCTGTTACGGAAATCTGCTGTTTCCTAGCATCTTATCCTGACAATTATTCAGAAGTTAATAGGATAGAAAACAAGCTTAGCATATGGTAGGAACACCAGACAGAACTTATCCTTCCTACATAAATGTATAAAGGGCAGGGTAGATAAATTAAAGGCAATGACTAGACATGAACATCTCTTATTAGACGTAACAAACTGAGCAGGAATATAGGAGAATGTAACAGTTACCTACAGAGCACCATATCAAAGGGAAAATAGAGCTAATTGAAAAATATGCCAACATATTATGTATCGACTCTTATGCTGGATTTTCTGGCTAATGATTTTTAGAATCTAAATCTACTATTTAAAGGCAACCCCCTTTTTTATCCCAGCTACATCTTAAGGAAAAGAGGATGAAACCTAATCTTAAATTTTTGTATTGCCTCCTAGCTAAGCTGTTAGAGGTTTATATTGCTCTTCTCTTATAGAACTTTGTATTTTTCCAATCTCTAGTTCACACCATCTTAGTTTTGCATGATAAATGTCTTTTCTGATTGTCCTATAACTGCAGAAAAAAATAAAACGTAGGTAATTACATACATGATGGAAAATTTCATGCAGTTTAATAAGCATAGACACTGGGTATTGAGGTGCGTTTTGTGGGTAAATTCAATATGGATTTAATCAGGTTCTAAAATTAAGTTATTACTCCAGAGCCATCAGTGAGTAATATACCATAGTAACACTTCTTTTACATCTACAAAAGAATTTAAAACTAATCACTACATTTTTAAGATATTCAAACAAGTCATTTTGTGCAAATTCTGTGTTCCCACTGTACCTGTAAAAAATACATTGATAAATATTCAGGAATCTTGCTGATGAAGCTTGGATCTTATTATTGCCTGAGGTAAACACAATTATTAATAAGTCGCCCACATCTTTAAACTATCTCTATACCGCTGAATTATTTCAAAAAGAATGTTGGCCTGTTACTAAGATGAGAGAAGAATTCATGTCTTGGGAAAATTGGTGTGCGAAGAGTTCCATAAATATCTTAGCACAAGGGACAGGTATAGATAGAATTTCATAGATGGTGCTAAGGACTTCAGAAAAGCAGATGCAAGCTTCAGAATAATTTTAGATCACAGACCAAAAATGTTTTATATTTCCCTATATAGCATGTAGCTACAAACTTCAGCATGCCAATGCACAAAATTATCAGCACATCAAAGGCACTATATGTATCAAGGGTTGCCACTGTACATTTAAAAGAATGATGATAGATGCTGTTGTAGCAAACAAGGAACACTTTGATGTGTGTGTCCTTCTTTGATTAATGAGAGCTCCTACTGAGAAACTGCATATGGAGTAAAATTACTGCTTTCAGGAATGGCTGTTTTTTTATACTATAATACTAATTATTTTACAAGCATACTGGAAGCTCCAGGTTTGACCCCCCACCCCTAAAAAAAAAAACGTTAAATAAATCAAATATTCTACCACTACAGGGGGTTATCTTTAAAAATAACGAAAGCAAATTACAAAGTCTGTGAGGTAGATTTGATTGTTAATGTTACATTTTGTTTCATGAGAAAAAGTAGCTATTTTCTTGATTTGAGCTTTCTGCATTTCTGCATGTGTTTTACATTTAGTAACTAGAAACCTTCTGGAATATAGCTGTTATTTTTGTCAAAAGCTGCTGCTGGTGTTGTGAAGGAAATACATTCACTTTATACGCATGTGCAATCAAGTGAATCCAGCATTATTTGGCTTGCAGGTGACAGTAAACATGTAATTTATCCTGGGAAAATATTATGAAAATGCATTGACAATGCATTATGTTTGCCTTGGCAGATTGTTTTCTATGTTGGGAATCTCTTGGAAACATAGTTTTTACTATTTAACACTTGCACTATTTCTAAACTGGTATATGTTTGTGATGTAATTATGCAACAATGATATTGTTTGTTTTGCTCAATATACTGTATACATAATGAACCTGGTATGTTTACATGAATCCTTTCCCCGCATAATTTGTGGTACTCCCATTTTAATGCAGTCAAGGCAGATATCATGTGGTTTTTGCAGTATTTTCAAGAAGTTGACTTTGGAATTTGAACCTGGATCTATAGCCTGAGATCCAGTTCAGGACTTTCTACTTTGCGTTTTGCTCTAATAGACAGTGTATCGTGAATGTTATCTCCTAATACCCTACTGCACTGTGGTAAATGATCCTGGTCTTCATCAGTAGATGCAAGGTTTTTCATTTCACAGGTCAAAATAACATAAGACTTCTAAGAAGAATTACAACAATGGAGAGGTTAAATGGAGGTATTTATTTATAAGGATCTTTGTGTTTTTATTTAACTTAATCTAAAGCTCCATT
>WMED01009574.1:4551-16227 GCA_019650415.1 Pipa parva | reverse complement strand
AGGCCCAGAAGCACTGCTTTATAGGCAAACGCAGGCCCAGAAGCACTGCTTTATAGGCAATCGCAGGCCCAGAAGTGATCATTGTGACATCCATGGCTCCCCCCTCACTGAGATAATTCATGTTCAGTTGAAGGAAGATGGAAGTGTAGCTGCTCGGATTTCATTTGTAAGCCTCTTTGTGGAAACACCACCCTATTGGTCACTTGACCTGCCTGGATTTGAAACATGCCAGTTGTTGGAGAAAACATTGTGACATTTCCAGCTTGTTCTGTCTACTGCAGTAATAGAATTGTTGGTAATTTCAGCAAGCTTTTTACAGTTTGTTACCTCTCAAATAGCTGAATAATTAGTTCAAAGAATTGCGATTATAAATAGGTAAAAAATGTGTATTGCATGTCCATGCATAAGCAGGTTTAAACTTGATCATGTAAGAACCAATCTTTACTTAATGGAGCATTTGCAAGGTCACATTGGCAGACCTTGACTGAATATTCGGAAAGAAATTCATTCTTGTATCTTCTTCCTTGTTTAGTCAAACACTATAACAGTTCAAAACGTTTTATTTGGAAATGAACTTGTTGCAGGTGCTAAATGTGTTCCCATTACAAAATTTCATTATTAGCAACTAAGTGTTATTTAGAGTGAAAAATAGGGGGAAATTATCCATGCACAAATGATTACATAATGATGAAAGAACCAATAAGAACACTGGAAAATATTAGCCTAGGAGGGTTACTAGGTTAGATATCCTGCTGTGACAGACAGACTTCCTGTGGGTAGAGTTTAATTGATTTGATCTCTAGGGCATATAAAGCAGTGTTTGTCCTTTCTATCTTCAGCAGTTCCAAGCTGTCAAATGATCTGCTTGACATGCAGCCAACCTTCCAACCAGCTGTGCATCCGCTCTCTGCCGTACCACAAGTAGCAGGTTCATGGGCAGGTAAGGAAACAACCTTTTTCTGCATGCAGGAAGCCAGTCATCTGTTTTGTGCACGCTAGTCACATTTGTTTCTAAGCTTGTGTCTGTGCCCACTTCCTTGGTTTTGATTTAGAGTGTTAATTTGATCTTCCGCCCGAAGATCCAGCTGTTGAGTTAACAAATAAATGCTGCATGTATCCATAAGCAAAGCTCTTCTGGATGGAAGTGAAATTTGCTAATATTCAGCCTCGGGAGTTGGCAGCATTATCCTAAATTTAACATTCATATACAGTGAGAGCAGGAAAAATGGCTTGCATATATACATCACCCACTTCACTGTTAGAGCTGATAGAATGGTCTGGAATGGCACTGGTAGAACAGGAGCTAATGATATGCATACACATTGCACTAGCAATGCAGTGGAAAAATGATATGGATACACTGGGGCACCTTCTGACTATAAAATGCACAGTAGTTTAAATATCATAACTAAAAATAAAATAAAATAATGCATCTTATAGTCCAAAAAATATGGTAACTGGCATGCTCTCATATCACATATTGGAAACCTTCTTTCTTTTTCTTTTCTTTTTTATGATACTTAAAGCGCACCTGTCAGCTCAAAACTCTAATACTAATTAGGGTTCTACTAATGAAATAAACGATTTTGAAAATATACAGCGTTTCTCTCTGTCATCTTCCCTGTCAGCCCAACTTTTCTTTCCTGGATACTGCTTATCCTACAGGGCCTATTGAGTTACAGGTCATTAACAGTACTACCGTTTAGTTTGTTTTGTTAATCTGATACAGAATGGAAGTGCGTTTTATGTCTGCATGTTTGTTTTGTGTTTGTGACCCTTACTAAAATGCTAGTAGTGCATTGAATGCTGTAGGATGCATGTTCTCCATTCATTATGCTGAACACTAGGCGTTTATAAATACTAGATTTGCTAATCATTAAACAGGCTAGTTCCCATTGTAACACTGCATGTATATCGAATGTCTTTCTGTCTCTACTAATCTTTCCACTTTCTCAATCCGGGTGTGCAGATCCTTTCACTCCTGACGTTGCCGATGATTCCATACCAAGTCTAAATCCTTTCCTCAGTAAATCTAGCGAAGTTGTCCAACTACCTGTTGTAACTTCCGATTCAACCAATTTTACTGCTAAGACACCTAGCCATGAAATATTTATTGGTAACGTACTATTCATTCGTTAATATATTATCCTAACAACATTACAGTACAGACTAACTGTAATGCCCGCCAGTAGTGACTTTGTAATAAGGGCAGAGATGGGCAGCCTTCATATATATAATCATTGGCAGTAAATAAGAGTGCTAATGATGGAGTTATATATTTGTCATTTATTTAACAAGTGGTGTTCTTTGCTTTCTAGAGTTCTGTAGGGTGGGGTTATTGGGTTTAAAGGGAAAAAAGGGATTTCTTCAACCAAAGGTATTCTTCTAGCAGCTGTCCAGATGTTGAACTGCATGAATGCTGATAGCTTGTTGTTTAAAGAGTATCTCCACTTTCACAGAAAGATTTAAAGGCAGTTGTTTTTTTCATAAAAATGTTCTGCCAGTTAGGAACCTGTCTGTTATTTAACAAAGTGGGAATTCTACTGTCGAAGTCAATTCTCATCACTTCGGGTGGCTATGTTGGGATTTTATACTCCTTATTCACTAAACGCGGATTCCCATAGTAAAGTGGCGGCCGCGTTACTATTCCCATAGTAAAGTCGTGGCTACGTCAGTAGCAGTCTATTGTGTACTGTGCAACCATCAGCTGGTGAATTTGCCACATTGCAGTTTGCTGAATACCTAGATATGTGGAATTGGCAAATTCACACCTTTACGTGACAATCTGGATTTTGATAAATAACCCCCTTAAGTCCTCTGGCAGATATCCTCGCCTCCTCCATGGGCTAGAATGTTAACCATCTTCCAGAAGAGCCGAATTGTTCCTATAGAAACACAGTGGAGCATTTTGAGTAAAACTTTGATTTCGATCCAAAAATGCACATAGTGGTAGTCATCAGATCTGAATTTCATATTAGGGGGGATTAGAAGGGTTTTTGGGTTGTTTTTTTTTTTTTTTGTTTTTTTTATCAAGACTTGTCAATTAATAACCTTTTTTTTCATACTGATGGTTTTTAACTTAAATACTATCAGGGAAATTTATCAATGGGGCAATCATTTATAGAGCTCTAATAACACATAGCAACCAATCAGCAGCTGGCATTCATTATTGGAGTTCCCCTATACCAGTGAATACGTACAGCTGATTGGAAACTATGGGTTGTTAAATCTCTGGAAAGATTTTTTGTGTTGATGAATTTTTGCCACGTTTTCCTTCAGTGTTTACAGTAGTAGTTTTTGTACATTTACCATCTGTGCAGCATAGCAGTGCTGGTTATTAGTTGCTTGAAATGACATCATGGCGAGACTATGGGGGTTATTCAGGAAGCTCTGAAGTGAGGCGAACACTACGCACCTCACTTCGGAGCTTCCTGAATAACCCCCTATAACTATATCTGTGTAGAGTTTGGGGCCACGTTATTGTGTAATGTGTTTGATTGTCACTAGCTTTTTGTATCATGCTCCTGCGGGTTTTAAACCGAGTCCTAGTGGCCTTCGGAATATGTTCTTTTCTGGTACAATCCAAGTTTTACTTTTTATTTTCTTCTTCTTTCAAGCAAAAAAAAAAAAAAATGGTTTAAGCCATAATTAGTCCAAAGTATAAAGTAACATATAATACTACAGGACTCCTATTTCTTACTTTCTCATTTTAAATGACACTTTTATTAAAGGACCAGTAAAAACCACGGAAAGGAACTTGCTATTGGGATGGACGTGGCAGTTATTCCTATGCAGTACCTTTGAAGTTGACATTTGCTGATATTTATGAGTTCGTGTTGTCATTAGTTCTGCTGTTTGCAGTCACATTGGGCTTTCTGGGGCACTTTATCCGAAGTTCCTTAAAAAAAAAAAAAAAGTCAATGACTAGGCGGGATTTCTTTACTGTAAAGCTAAAAGATGGTGGCATCCACAAGGAGAAAAGCAAACTCAAAATAATACAAATCAGAAATTCAATTTTAAAGGTAACATTTTTTACCAGAGCTGTGTAGGAATAACTGCCGTGCCAATTCAATGGGATTCATTTTTCCTTTTCTTCCATTACTGGTCTTTTAAACATGTAATGTTTATGTACAGTTTAATGCAGTATGATGGACTGGTTCTTGCTTACCTGCTGACTGTGGGAGGTTCTTTATAAGTGATTACTGATGATATACCAGTGATACACTGATGAGCCATGCATTAGCTATTTTCATCTGTTTTTTTTACCTTTTCTCCAATTGACACTAATTTTGTTCTTCGCCCTCTTTCCCCTGAGGATCTGACTATACCCATGCTCTAGGTATGCCACAAATGGTTTTTATTAAATGCTGGTATGGATCTCCCTTCATTCACTCTTACTAACACTAAATCTTGCTCTTTTCTGGCCTGGTTTACCAGATTCTTTCTGTGGTCCTCATGTCTATCCTAATGCTTCCCATTTCCGCAGTGAGCCCTCTGCAGTAGCTGGTCTATATGGAGGTAGGTAAAACAATCAAGGCAACAGATGTATGTAGAGAGCTGTTGAGCATTTCTAATTGTCAACAGCCTCATAACTATCAGGGTCACGGTTGAAGAAGGGGTCATGAGTATCCTATTTCCTCTATATATTTATATATATGTGTATTTAGCAGTGACATATTTAATATCCACTCTTCTCATCCTGTATGATTTGATCTTTAGAGTTACATATAACATGGTGTGAAAAATAAATAACAATAGTTCTGTTTAGCCAATCCATATGTTACTTTTTTCAGGACTCTCCCCGTCCCTAGCTGTTCAACCACAGACCTCTGGTGGCCTTACAGTAGACTTTGATTCCGTCTTTGGCAACAAATCTCCCACAAATATTAATGTAGATTCAACAGGTGAGCATGTAATACATTTTCAGGATCTCTTCTTGTAGAACTGACTCTTAATTGTAATTGCTAACTTGCATAAAGTTTTGGAGTGGTGAATTACCCCCTGCACAGCCATTGTGCTTCAATAATTATGTGTTTGAGTGTGCTTTGACAATGCTATTTTTTTTTTTAATTATAAGGAAATATACCCCTTGTTACTGTTGGTTCTGTACCTTATATTTTCTTCTGAATAGAGAAAATAATAAAGTCTTTTGTGAACATTCAACGTTCTCTACATATTTGTGTGTTTCTAGGAGGCAGAGCTAAAATCTTTGCCACTGAGACATTTCATTTTGAACATTACATTTGTAGATGATGGCGCTTTGCTGAAATCTGTTGGGAATGTTCTAGAATGTAAAGAGTTATATCTGCAGAGAAGAGATGTTCTTTTGGGCATAAACTAAAGGGGTGTGAGATAATGTAAAAACCATCTGAATGACTCCTACATATTTAATATGTAAACTACCTGACTTAGAGGGGGAAATTTCAGTATATACGTAAATCGGTGTGGAATGGATGTAGTAAGAATGTAATAAAATCACAAACTATTTTCCTCTTAGACTTTTCTGCGTATGTCATGTTTTTCACTGCATGAAACTAAATCAGTCTTGCTGTTAGTATGGGTAAAAACCTGAGTCGTTGATTGCAGAGCTCTACTGTGTTCATATTAATGACTCACATTTTCCACAAACTGACTACAAAATGTACTTGGTCTGATGGAGTAAAAATGTACCTGGAGGTAATCATAGCAATAAAATAATGTTAACTATAAGGGTAGAAAATTACTTTCTGAAAGCCTGTTATTATATTTAAATAAATGTATTTGATTTTTCTATATTTTCAATATTGAATCATTTTCTTTATTTGCACTTTAATCAATGTGCCTTATTGCTACAGTGACAAATACAAGTAACAACTGTTATCATTTTTTGAATTGTATTAAAAAAAAATAGCTTCTGATTGTTTATAGTGAAGTACCATGTTTGCTCCCCCATCACTTTTCTTTATATCTCTCCTTTCACGTTCAGCTTTTGATGAATTGGGTGGACTTCTCAAACCAACAGTAGCCTTTCAGAATCAAAGTCTTCCCCCTTCCAAGAATCCACCAAACAAACTGGTGTCTGATGACCTGGATTCATCTCTGGCCAACCTAGTAGGAAGTGAGTCTTCTCATAAACCAGGTAACAGGTAAATTTATAGCTCTGGTTATTCGTTTAGTTGGCTAACCCAATTTGTGTTCTTTCTCAGATCTGGGCATTGGAAACGGAACAACCAAAAAGTAAGTATTTCAGGCCACAGCTGCGATTCATTCATTGTTTTAATCCTGTAGAAGGAGCCCAAAAATGGTGTAAACTGTATTAGTCCAGTTGAATAATTAGAAAGATGAGTACTAAAGTATCAGATACTTTATTTGGACTAAGTTCTTCCTAATAAAGTATATAATACAACAGTACTCATCTTCCTGTAGAAGGAAGACAACAGAGTTCAGTTCCCTTGTTTTCTTTTTTTAAAAGTGTAAGGTAGTCTCCTGCTTAATGGTTGATCTGATTGTCTTTGCTTTTAGCTAATTACTGTAGCAAAGAACATGTGCAAGTTAATACCAAGTTAGGCAGGATAAACTGCGTTGCTTGCACCTTCTGGTTTTACTGTATATTTATCGGACTGTGTTCCAAAGATCATGGGAAGTTAGGGCAATCTTGTACACAGCCAAGTGGCTTTTGGATCCACATGTGATCAATTGAAATAACACATTTTATTGCAGTAAAGCGCTGCTGTTTAACTTTGCGGTCTATGTACAAAGGGAGATGTTTGTTTATTCTCTTTGGCCTTCAAATGTGAATTTTCACCTTTAGTGATGTTCTTTGGAGTCAGCCTGGTGAGAAAAAGCTAACGGGAGGGACCAACTGGCAGCCTAAAGTGGCACCCACAACAACATGGAACCCTGCCACTCTGGTAGGTAGATCATAAATTTGGACATTTGTTATTCTACCTGGTCGGCATTACAACCACTTCTATTGCCTGCTATATTTTTAGGAATGTCCATTGTCACTCAGCAGAAGAGCTGAGGTTTTTTCCTTCCCTTGAGAAGGGGTAGCTTACCAGGGCTCTAATACATACATGTCTTATTAAGACTTTGCTCTGTTTGGCACTAGGACAGCGTTATCCTTGCTGTGGCACCTTGCCAAACCAGCACTACCAAGGCAAGGAAAGCTATGCGGGTGAACTCTTACACGTAGAGTAAATAGACTGTCTTCTGTTTCAGATATTACGTTTGTCAGCTTTAATAAGAGTAGCTTCTGAAATGTTAATGACCTATTCCTTTGCATTTAAAGTTGGCATGGTGTGAAATCAATTAAATATTACAGTGTTTTAGACTTAAAACAAGGTTTTCAGCAAACCATTTGCTTCTGCTTTAATGATTATGGGGCACAGTAAATTCATCCTGGTCTCCCATTTGGTTTTCGGACATCGTGCCATCAACAGTTTTACTAGAACATTTTTATTTTTTTATACATAAAAGCAATAATGTGTTGTTTTTTTTTGCATTATTATTGCTCAGTTTGGCATCTTTCAGATGGAAATTTTCACATTGCTGGCAAAAATGTTTGTTTTAGTTTCTGCCAAGAATAAAATTACCACCCACTTATTATCTTGACAGATATGCCCCTCATTATTTTGTTTAATTGCATCACTGGGCAAAGATGAGCCCATTTCTTGTATAACTGTAATAATGCCATTTTAATAGATGATAGGTGCTGCCAGTCTGAGCGGTGGTCAGTCAAATGCCTATAATTGTCCCAGTTTCATAGTAGTAAATCGGTGCATTCATTGCAGGTTTCTAAGGGTCCCCTTTGCTTTGTGCGTTAGTGAGGGGATAAAGTAACAAATGAAATATTGCAACTGAGTTAGCAAGAAACCGCTTAAATTGCATATTAATAAAATGCCTAGAATGCTATGTGTGTTGTGTTTTCATGTTAAGTATATGTTCTAATCTTGTGTTATTGCATTGTATAATTGTTCCTTCTGGTGAAAAATAAAACAGAATGGCATGCACTTTCCATCATACGTAAGTGAAAAAAAGCAACTCCTTTTCTCTATAAGCTGGCATGTGATTCCTAACCACTGCAAGCTGCAGTCTCACACTAATCAATCTGGTTGGTAGTGTGCAAAGTGCGTGGCCTTCTTCCCTCATTTGGTGCACCTGCATAATTTGAATTTAACAGCATGTGGTGTCAAATCTGTTCTTTTCTGCTTACAAAACTGTGGTTTCTTCCTTTCCAGAGCTTGGGTTGGGAGCTTGGTGAGAACTAAATCATTTTCTTTTTTTTCATGCATTGGGAAGAGTCTCTTGTAACAAGACTGTTCTGCACTTGTTCCCAATCCACTTTCAATACCTTTGGCTGCCGAGGAAGATGATTATGCATGAAATGTACCTGGCGCTGGATAATCACGGCGTGTATTTTATGGATTCCTTTTCAGAATTCAGCAGTGTAGTTGGCAGATAAAACATCCGTATTGTGCTAGCATATGCAGATTGTCATCCGAATGCTGTGTCAACACACCATATAGAACAGTAGAGAATATGGGGGATAATACAGGAGAAGAAATATGTTTTTATGTAGGATTTTGAAAATGATGATGCTTTGATGTGTAAAGAGGTGCTGGTCTCTTCTACTCATACTTTTAAATAACAATCTTTGATCTGTTTACAAAAAAAGTTTTCTTAATAAAAATATGAGATGAGAAGTTTCAGAATGTAACATGTCTAAATTACTTTACTGGTAGTCTTTCAAAAGTGACCTCATTGATGAATCTGTTCCTGGAGACACAAGTTTAGACTAGTGTTGCATTAAAAGAATTCCTGTCAGGGATACAGCACAGGGATGTTTCAGGTGAAGATGCCCCACGCGGCTTTCTTCCATCTTTTAAAGATGGAACAGAAGAGACGAATCAGACCTGCATGATTTGCATCGTCATACAAATCGGCCAGTTACACTCATGGGCGAATGTTTTTTGATGGTTCTAGTTCATTGTTGGAGAAAATATTTATTGATTTATGCGAATCAGTTGGCCTAAAATTTTAGATTTAAGCTATCTCTACATGCACAGGTTTTGGTAACCAATTTAACAGACTAAGACCTAAGTAGATACCAGTGTGGGCATGTGTGAACAGTGACAATATTAGTGTGAATGATCAGCCAGTGATCTAACAATCACTACCCATTGTTGAACAATCTAAGTCAAGCAGTGGGTCAGACTCTGTATAACTTAGGTCCAGCTAATTTCCCTGGCTACAGATAAGCTTCATTGTTGTGTAAAAGTATGCCATCTCTGCTCTTAGACTTCATGGAATCTCATAGTAAATGCTGAAAATATATATTGTCAGCAGCAATTAGTTCAGTGAAAAGTTGCTCACTAGGCTGGCTCCTAAGATCATAGACACTTTGTGGCCTACTTATAGACCAAATAGCTTGTATAGCTATACATGTACCTGCTGCCTGCATGGATACATTATGTCCACCTTTCTAGTGGAAACATCTTGTGTAAACAGAATATTCTGATGTCAGATAAAAGTGGAAGGATGAGAGTGCATTGAAGGCCAAACATAGCCACAAAGTGAACCTCAAGGCTGCTTGGATGCTCGATGGTGCAATGACTGCCTCACTAGTAAATAATATATTTTTTGTCTCAGGAATCCAAATAGGCCAATTTTATTTCAAATAAAACACATGGAAAGTGTAGATTTAAAAAAAAAAAAAAGCTGCATGGGTTCATTTTGCAATTATTTTAACGCCATTTTGAATATCAGTCATTTTTTGGGTAGACTTTTTTGGTGTTTTTCCTGCTACAGCACCTATTCTACACTTAATGTATGGGTATCTATGAACTGCACAATATAACAAGTTATTGAAGCATAAGCAATGTCTCCAGTGCCCTACTGGAAGTGTGAGTTTGAGGGGGGGGGGCACCTTTGACTTGTTCCCTGAAAGCACATTATTTGGACAGTTCAGTAGGAGTTCATGATGTGCCAAAACAAGCTAATTAGCATGCTGAATTTACATCATATAAAGACATGTTTACTAAGAAGTTTGTTTTTTAAGTACTTTCATTCTTTTTAAAGTATGATCCATTAAACATTACCTTCCATTTTAAATTATTCTAGCTTGGGGTATTATAGTAAAATCATTCGAGCCACTTACCGAAAGTCACATTATTTAAATGTTTAATCCTTTGCTTGCTGTGATTGATGCAGTAATTTCTTGAAGCTCTTGTGGGATCCCATTTTTCCTCCTTGCTTTGTGTTCCCTAATGTTCTGCAGGAGGATCAACTGCTTTTTGATGCAGAGTTGCACCTTCCCTCAAGAACATTGTAGCCCAGTCCCAATGCAGCCCTTTGGAGTAAGCATGTCTTGAATGTGAAAAAAAAATTTCTGGGCTAAATAACCAATTAGCCATTTTGTAGAGCATATTTCAAACTGATACGGGTGAAGATTCTGCTCCATTAAACTGTTTTTTTTTTTTGTTTGTTTCTTTGGTTCTTTACATGAGATTTCAATTTTTTTTTCTGTCATTGAAAATGACACTGTTGTCTTTATTATAATAGGCACCTCCAATAATGGCATATCCAGCAACAACACCCACGGGGATGGTGGGATATGGAATGGTAAGTGCCATGTCAAGCTTACTGAGATTGCTTTGTTTACCATTGTGTGGTTAGGTGAAGGTTTCCATTCTGACTTTCTTTTTATTATTAAATAATCTTGGTGTTTACTGTGAGTTAAGAAATGTTTTGAACCAATCCAGCCAGCAATGTTTTTTTGTTTTTTTTAAACTGGCAGTGTCTGGGACACCCACTGAAATAGTTGCTCCTACTAGCTGCACTGTAGAGTTAAAACTGAAGTCTTAGGCCTTTATTATCCTAATGTGTGCCTTAGATGGCTTTTGTCATCAGATTCCATTGTGTGTGTCTAGTTTTAATGGCGTCACAAGCAGGAATGTAGTGTGTACTGTTTCCCACAATGCCCAGGAGAAGAGGAATATCTGTTTAACAGTCTTCTTTATTTTACAATAGCCTCAAATGGGACCCGTACCAGTGATACAACAGCCTGCATTAATTTACAACCAACCTGTAATGAGACCACCCAATCCTTTTGGCCCTGTATCAGGAGCACAGGTAAGTAACAATGTAACTTCCTCAATTGCTTCTGCGGCAAAACTGGGAGTTTGTGTTTCCGGAAGCTTTGGTTGCCATTTTAATCAGCTCTACCAAATGAATACATTAAATTCATCCTGACATCCTTTCTCAAAGACAGACCTGCACTTCAAATTTAGTTTTCTGACCTGTCAGGGACATTAACACACATGCATGTTCTATATTACTCCAGTCTTATTTTGGTTCCCTGTGTCTACTTATCCTGCTTCATGTGCACAATGGGCCCATTCCTCAACCAATCCTATCCTACAAGAGTCAAGGTTGTACAGAATGACACTTATGAATGGTACCATGTACTTTATTTCGAAGAGTGTAATCTGTTTGTACTCTGTATATTGGAAAAAGGGATTTAAATTCCTATTATCCTACCAACTTGTGTTTAAAGGGCTTTTTTTTCTTATACTACATGAGTATATTTTTTTGAGTAGTTTTAAAAATCTACCAGATATTTATGAATGATATATATATATATATATATGATATATATATATATCATTTGTTTCTACGTAGTGTTCCTTTATTCTT
>WMED01009573.1:0-16228 GCA_019650415.1 Pipa parva | reverse complement strand
GAATCAATATTAATATTTCAAGCTGAATTTCTTACTTGTAGTATTTTAGAATGTTCTGCCTGGTTGCACCCATCGTTTATCAGAGTTAAGGATGAAATGCTATAAAAACTAAACAAAAGAACAGGTTTGGTATGACTACAATCAGCAGATAGGAGAAATAAATACAAGGTATATAATTCCAAAGATAACATTTTACTACTATGCAGAAATAACTGCCACGCCAATCCAAATGGATTTTTTTTCTTTATTTTGACTGGTACTGGTCCTTTAATCCTAGCATTTAGAAAAAGTCTAATGTTCCTTTATTATTTCCTTACCAGGTTCATAAACACTGTGTGGCCACAATCTTCCACACTGTCTTACAAGTGAATGTCTTACCTAACACTCGATCATGTTTCCACCACTTATTGGTGACTTCTAAACTACTGTTTAAAAGAGCCCTCTGGAAGGCCACCATGGTCCATGGCCTCCCTATACTTCCAAGGCACTCCTCTGTGCTACCCTGTCTGTGCAATGGATGGCCGCCTCCATCCCCAATATGGCTGTGCCCACCATGTCCCCACATCATTACATGATGCGCTGATGATGAAACAGAACTGCCCCCTCCTTTTTTTTCTGTAGATGCTCATGGTAATGAAGCATAATAGCTGTTTGATAAATATGTCCCTGGTTGAGGAGAACCTGTGATCTGGTTAAACTAATGTCTCAAAATATTCTTAAATCTGTTAAATAACATTCTGTTAAATGTTCAATCAAAAAGATGTATTTTTATATCTATCCGCTTGACATTTTTGCAATCTTTTCTCTGTCCCTTCTTCCTGCAGAGTGGGCATTTTCCAGATCATTCCATTTCAAAGCAAACTAATGGTCTCCAAAATGTGGAAATCCAGAAAGGCCTTCAGTATGCTGAGGATGCAGCCGAACATGAGAACATGATGGCAATGTTGAAATCGTCATCAAAAACTGTGGAAGGTTCTTCAACATTAGGAGCATGCACTAGAATCAGAAGCAACAGAGGTAGACAAAATTAATCAGCTAGTCTTCTAGGATCATTGCAATGGATCATGTACCTTGTATTGAAGGACATCCATAAAAATATCCAACAGTATTGTGGTGTATATAAAGAGTACTTTCGGTTCAATTGTTAATCCTTCTTGCTCCCCCTGCATTCTATCTCCATCTCACTGAGGGGGTATTTCAGGAAACTGGAAACTTACCTTGCGATCCTTCGATTCACCTCTCCAAGACTGGTACAGGGAGAAGACTCCCTTCTGTCCTGCACGCGGAGATCAGCGAACGCTTTAAAGGTATTCCAGTCTTGCGAGACGACTTGAGTGGTCGCGAGGTGAGGCGAAGTACCTTTAAAGCGTTCGCTCAGAAGGGAGCGCGTACCAGTCTCGGCGAGGTGAATCGAAGGATTGCAAGGTAAGTTCGCACTTTCCTGAATTACCCCCTGAACCTTCCAGTACATACTACCAGATTCTGCATGGGTAGGAGGATAGAATTTTGGTTTGATCTGTAGCAGTAAGTGACAAGCAACTAGGCCCCCTGAGATACAGGCCTGGTCATATCTGCAACTGCTGTGACCCTTTCTTTAAATACTCCAGGTTATAGACAGTGGTGCTCGAAGACAGTTTTCAGTTGGTCTTTACATTTTTATTTTTGTAGTTAAATGCCTTTCTGTTCTGCGTTATCTTTTTTATTTCACACCCCCAACCCCCCCAACAACCATTTTAATTCTTTTTTATTACTTAAATTGCTAATCAGGCCTCTTACTATAACTTTAAAATCTTGACTTAAAATAACTATCTGGTTGCTAGGTTAATTATCCATGTCAACCAAAGGATCATTTTAATGTAAACATGATAGGTTTGAAATAAAAAGTTAAATAATTTTAAAAATTTTAAAAATATAAGAATTGAAGACCAATTACAAATTAACTTAGAAATTCTGCTATCTCCAACATATTAAATATAACTTTTAAGGTGGACAACTCCGTTAACTTAAAAAGTGTGTCGCTTGCTGGGTAACTTCTACGGGTCTTTCAATTCTTAAATTTAAAGTGACATTTGAATCTGTGCGCGCATAATTCCATGTTGCTGCTGATTCTCATGAATTCCCATTGATTTCCATTGCAATTATTTGTTGTTGTTTTTTAAGGGCGTTCCGGGTCAGATGTTTCAAACAGAGACGAGGTTCTAAGCAATGCTGACGAAATCATGAATCACATTGTGCAATCCGCAACTCACGTCTCAAACCCGAGAGTACTGCCAAGAGAAAGGAGACGTTCACGAGCGAACAGAAAAGCACGTAAGTTGCTACAAACATTCTTTGAGCATAACATTAAAGTGGTATTACATCCATACAACATAACCCCTGTGACCACTTTTTCAAATTCAGGGGGTTTATTCTCTAAAGTCCGAATTCAACTCTCGAATTCTCAAACAGCGGATTCCCATAGCAAATCCGCGACTGCGACAGTTCTCCCATTGTAAGGTCGCAACTGCCACAATGTTTAAAATTGGGGCCGCGACAATGCTTACATAGTAAAGGCGCATTTGTGCCAATATTCTCATTACAAAGATGTGACTGCGACAGCAGCAGTCTATTGTGACTGTCTTTATTTGGCGAATTCACACCTTTACGCAACAATTCTGACTTTAGAGAATAACCCCCTCGATTTTTATTTTTAACATTTTTTTTTCTGACAGGATAACCTAGAATTCTTATTATTCATTTATATAGCAGTAATGTACATAGTAACGGATATACTGTATACAAGATAACGTATTACAACATTCTCATGACATCGTATAAAGAAACATTAGCAATAAAGACCCTGCCCTCAAGAACTTGCAATCTAAATGGCAGATGGGGAGAAATAACATATGGAAAATCTTTTAGCAAAACTCCATTTTTTTATTCTGGTAGGTGATAATTGCTCAGTGGTCAGTTTTTGGGGGTTATTCACTAAAGTCCAAATTGTTGGCTAGAGGTGCGAATTCGTCAGATAAAGACAGTTGCAATAGGCTGCTACTGTCGCAGTCGCATCTTTATAATGAGAATATTGTGTTAGTCACGACTTTATTATGGGAAAATTGTCGCAACCTTAACATTAAAAATTGTCGCGACTTTACAATGGGGAAATTGTAGCACATTTACTATGGGAATCCACTGTTTGCGAATTCAACAGTCGAATTCGCACCTTAGTGAATAACCCCTTTGAACATTCATGTAATTCAGAGGATGGTAATATATGGTATATAATGGGTACAGAGCCAGTATGGAGTTGACAGATATGGCTTGGCACTAGATGAGAGAAATGAATGAGTCTAGTAGCGTTGTTTATTATACTTTGGAGTGGTGCAAGTCTACGCAGTGTTAAGGCCACACAAGTGCAAGACAAGTCTGAAAGTCTATGAGAACAGAATGAGGTGGAAGACATGGGCATTCTTTGCGGAGGTTAGGTAACATCACAGTTATCCAGTGTACAGGGGCTAACTGGACAATGCAAAGTATGCTTGATTAAGCAACTTGGGTACAAAAGAAAGTAATGGTGGAAGATGGTGGGTGTGTCATATACGATACACACTTTGGCGTTGATGCATTTGGCAAACTTTTCATGTGCCTGGAATTTGTTTACTTTTGTGTTTTATTTTAATATATACAAAAAGGTATTTTCTTGTTGATTTTTTTTTTTTTTAAAAACATGCTTTATTAACTATAATATATTAAATGCAGTAAGAAGAACACTGAAAAGCGGAATGACTGAAGAGGAAGCCATGTTATTAAGTCAAGTCCTCGTTCCAGAAATACAGATCTAAGACCACCGATAAACCGGACATTGTAATAAAACATAGATCACCAACCATTGCTCCTTGTGGGCTTTTTATTTTATTAATATTTTAGTTGCTAAAGTTATAAATGTAACAACTGCAATTTGGAAACAACAATAATTTGATATGCCATAATATAGATAAAGGACTAAAAATGTCTGACAAAATCAAATAGACAAAGAGGATATTGATAAAGTTCCCCGTACTTCTTTATTTAGGCCAGTGGCACACAGGGTGGTTTCCTCTGTAGCCAAGCAACTGCAGCAAAATGCATACCAAGTCCTTATTCACTTTCATATACAACCACATGAAGATGTAACTTTGGCTTTTGATGCGAATTATCGCAACAGTATGATATCTCTTTAACAATTAAAAAAGAAAAGTTACTGTTTTTATAAAACCTAATGTATAAGGAGGGGGATGCAGGAAATAATGTTCACAGAGTATAAAGTAATTAAACAGGGGTCTTTTAAAGCTGGGGGGACTTAGGAAAGTTTCTTTCTGACCAAATACAGGAGCCAGCCCTGCCGCTTTGAATAAAAAGTGTGCGACAACGCATCCTGTGCTGTAACCCAGAGTAAAACTGACATAAAATTACACCAGTAAAATTACCCGTAGCAGCTAATTAGCAATTATCTTTCATTACTCACATGCACGCTAGAGAGAAAAAAAAGGATAGGCGAGGTTGCTATGGATAACTGCACTATTTTTACTTAGTAAATGAGCCACACTATATTTTATTTAAAGTGAATTAAAGTTAAATATATGATTAAGTATCAAACATATTTCAGCAGGTCTTGAAAATGCACTTAATTTGTCAATGATTGCAGGAATGACTTTGTATGAATTTGACTCTATACCTTTCCATTGATATCATCATTGCTTGCAATATTTTTAATGATGGTAACATATAAATGCGTTCAGTAACGTGTTGTGCATTTTGTGGGTGACCCGATGATCATTGTCCGATCAAGGGAAAAAGAAATCCTAAGTTTTATCAAATTTTATTTTTTTTGTTCTATTTGAATTATTATTTACTATATTGCTGAAGTTGGTAGAACTCACCTTGTACATAACCAGATTACTTGCAATATGGTACCGAGCAACTGTATTATTATTTATTGTAATATTCTTTGATCCTCTTTGTATGTATGTATATTTATATTTATAAAAACGCCGCTGGGTTATGCAGCGCTGTACACTTCAACAATATAATTATAGTACAGACATGGGAAAAGTGCTTAACATAGTACAAGTGAAGTACATTACAAGAATAATAGCATTCAAAGGTACATCAATCTAAGTGCCAGGTAGTGACTGAAACAAGAGGATGGATGCCCTGTAGATGTTGCAGTCTCAATGACAAGATGATGGAGGTCCCTGCCCTGTAGACATTGCAGTCTCAATGACAAGATGATGGAGGTCCCTGCCCTGTAGACGTTACAGTCTCAATGACAAGATGATGGAGGTTCCTACCACATAGAGCTTACGATCTAAAAGACACAGGGATGGAAACTGTACAGTACAATGGAACCAGTCTTAGTTACTTCTGTATTCTAGCAACATCCAGTTATGCCATCTCTTATTTTATATGTTTTCACTAAGTGTTCTTGTCATCTTAAGACTGAAAATAAACACGTATAGGACCTTAAAGTCACATACATATGTTGAAAGGTCAATCTCCATCTTTGTTTGTGTCCAAGAATATTTTAATTTAATAAACTGTTCAAAGCTTTGATCCCTTATACTGTATGGCAAGTTTTAAGAATTAAAATATGTCATCCTGTTGTTTAGGGGTTATATCTGACTTTCAGTGAAAAGGCTTTGGCCAATCATATCTTGGAACCTTGTGAGGTTTAAACTATGCATTAAGTGGAAAACAGGTACCGTAAGTAAAACCTGAAAGCATATATTTGATAAATATAAAAAAAGAAAAAAAACGAAACAGTTAAACCGTTTTTGTTGAGACTCAGCTTCTTGGAATAAATACCATAATTTTTATTATTTTATTGGTTTTTATGTTTAACTTTTCAAAACAATATCGTATGATCTCATAGGCGCTGCTATTACAACTGTGAAAACTGGAAGTAAACATATATCCCCTGCATCATGTGACTTACGTAGTCACCAAGAAGTGTAAGAGCAGGTTTCTTTGCATTAGACAATAAAATGACAAAAAAAAACAAATGTCAAGGATGGTATAGCGCCTGGTGAATAATAAATAAATAAATCAATAAATAAATTAAATGTATAAATAAATCACTAAATAAATGATTAAAAAAAAGTATATAGAATAAAGAAGAAAATCAGGCCAGAATCAGTCCATTAAAAGCAGTCAACTTGAACATTCAAAGTTAATCAGATTGTAGTATCTTCCTGCGCTCTATCCACGGAGGTAATCTGCCCAGATACCTCAGAACAACATGGATTCTGGGATTCCGTATACACGAAGGATGTGGATGCGCTGGTGAAATATGAGTACAAGAATAGGGGACTCAGAAATAAATCCAAAATCCCCCTCTATCCAAACAGTGCAAATCAATCGGGTGCTCAAGGAGAGGGAGAACAGGATTGTATCATGGCAGATAGAAGAAAATCTCTGGCACTCCGAGATAAGTAAATCGGAGTGCCGGAGATTTTCTTCTATCTACAAGAATAGTGGAACTCCCTTAGTGTAATACCATCTGGTACCAAAATGCGTGATAGGTGAAAGTATATGTGAAAAAAAATGTATATATCAAATTAAAAGACAAATGCGTGAAAAATAGTGAAATCTGGTATACATATAGTTATCCACTATATTGGACAATGAAACTGGTAAGATGACACTGTCTTGAAATCACACTATAATCAGTGTATCACTGTAGTGTATATACTGTAAAACTACAGTACTCATCCCTCTACTTATACAATACTACAGTTCTCATCTCTCTAATCATATAATACTACAGTACTCATCCCTCTAATCATATAATACTACAGTACTCATCTCTCTAATCATATAATACTACAGTACCCGTCACTCTACTCAAATAATACTACAGTACTCATCCATCTACTTATATAATACTACAGTACTCATCCCTCTACTCATATAATACTACAGTATACATCCCTCTACTCATATAATACTACAGCACTCATCCATCTACTCATATAATACTACAGTACCCACCCCTCTACTCATATAATACTACAGTACTCATCCCTCTAATCATATAATACTACAGTACACCTCTCTCTACTCATATAATACTACAGCACTCATTCTTCTACTCATATAATACTACAGTACTCATCCCTCTACTCATATAATACTACAGCACTCATCCCTCTACTCATATAATACTACTGTACTCATATTTCTCACTTGTATAGGACTAACTTTTCTTCAGTAAGGCTCATTTTGTTCTACCAAAATCACTAATAGGCAGCATGCATTTCAAGGCAACATGGCAGCTCCCATGGCTGAGTTAGCACACTGTGCTAAATTATGTTCGAAACCAATGGTTTTCTTCTGGATTAAGTCAGTGCATAGTTTGAGCTCCACTAAGATAGTGGATACTCTTACTGCATTTCCACTTCTGCTTGTTTCTCAGGCATCTGAATACATCTCAGTGAAAATGCTCTTACTGTTGGTGTCAGTACTATCTCAAATCATTATAGAGCAGTGACTCACACCACCCTATGCATGGCCTAGAATAAGATCTGCAATGAGTCCTCCCCTGAGTGCACAGAAAGTATAGGACAGTCTTTCATTCTGCTGAACCATCACACCTACCTTAGCTAAATAAACTCATTCTAGCTTATTATGTGTTTATATGTATTTAACTTATTTTATGAATAACCAGTATATTATAAATATATATATATATATATATATATATATATATATATATATATATATATATATATATATATATATATATATATATATATATATATAGTTATTTACTATATTATATAAAGTATTGGTTTCAGGGTGAGATTTTAAACCCCAAAATGTATAGAATACTTTAGCCAATCCTCCATCATCATACGTAAATAACACCGACAAACGTCACTAATACTAATCCGTTAAAGTAGGAAGCAATGTTTTAAGAGGATAAATCTCTCTTCCAAATGCAATCACAGCCATTTTATATCCAATAACGTGAACACCGCAATCCCTTTAGGTCAATAAACTATGTATTTGGTCTTTACTTTAAAGTTTCTCTTTTATGGATTATTGGTTTGCTTGGGACCATATGAAAAGAACTAAATTAAACAGTAAAAAAACATAAGGCCTCACATCCGTTCTTACTTGTTTTCTGCTGTTGGACTTGGCTGATATTATGCTTCGTCTGGGGTATCTGCTGCTTTACATCCCCTACCTATTGTAACCTATTGCAGGATGGAATAATCTAGAGACTTCACACTTTGAGTGCCTAAAATTCACTAGTGCAGACTTAGACCTTTTTTCCTGATAAGCAGATGCTTATATAGCTTCAGCTATGGCTGGGACAGGAGTCACTCTTGTGGGGGTCCTTGCTGGCTCAGAAAAACAAAATGGGGCCCATTGCTTCAGCAGGTAGGGCTTTATTAACATAAAAGCAAAAGGTACTACATAGTCCTCTGGGAGGGACAGGTTTAGGCATCTCTTACTAGGCATAACCAGTTCCTGGTATGGCAAGCACACCATACTAGCTTCCTATTTACTAAGCTGTATGTTCTAGAAGAGCTTAGTAGGATCAATTCCAAGTGTCCACCTTCCCTTAAATTCATACGCTGCCGGGGACTTATCCGACCTTTCCTGTGTAGATAGGGTAATCAGTGTCTTCTTGGTTTATCTAACAAAAGTGTAAGTATTTATGGCATTTGAGAGGAAGTTTGTTTTAAAACTGAACACATATAAAATCCACATGCTGCAGTGCTGACCCAAAATTAATTTGACTCATGTAAACTGATTTCAGATCAACATCTCAACATGTGGATTTTAAATGCGTCTGGTTTTAAAAACGGTAAGGTGGCAACTCTATTTGCTTTAGTCCCTAAGAAGTGTACATGAGCACGTGCTGGGCTAGTGGATAATGCGAGAAGGCTGAGCAAAATTGAGACGTCAACCTCCAGTCACAACTTTGGAGGCACTTATCATTAGTGTCATAGGGCGGGGTTATCTCTATGTTGTAGTAGCGACCCCCCTATTCTGAGGCTTTAGTTTTTCTTTTAAAATAAGACAGTCATTGTTATCATTAACAAAATAAATCTCTTATGCCACATACCAGGTTGCAGCAATTGTAACAATATAATAATAAACATTATGAAAACTCTGTACTGGGTGGTTACTCCAGGGGCAGCTAATGACACCATAACAATCATTTATACATTAATAGCCAGAAAACAATATATATATATATTTTTTAAATGGGGTTTGGATATTTCTGTGAGGGAAATCCCAGGTTGTGGCCCCCAGGATAATCCCCACTGGTGGTAGCTGGGTAACCAGGAACAAGTTTAAAACAACACTCAGGGGCTCTGGTCAACAGGAACAGCAGAAAAACAGGAATAACTGGTACCCAGCAGAACTATAACACCACCTGGGAGCCCAAACATAATGGAACAGGAGTGATGCTGGAAACACCGGTAGACAAGAGCTGCTGAACAATAACATCACTTACAACAACATACAATCTAATGCGAGAGAAGGATTGGATAACGTGTGGCTTATTCATAAAAATGAGAATTCGACTGTTAAGTCCTATAATGAAGAGCGGCAGTAGCTGTTTCCTGCACAGTGCGGCGTAGTCGACAGTAGTAGCCCTGCCATCAGCCCCCTAATTCACCACTTCAATCTGAGGAAGTATAACTGGTGAATGCGACACAGTGCACCTTATCTAATTCGCTACTGCAGCAGACTCCGATGCTCGATGAATAGGCGAATTTACTTGTATATGCGCACGCAAAGTGGTGCGAAGTTCTCCATAAGTCCGCGACTATGTTGAAGCTTTTGAATTCAGAGTTTGCTGAATAAACAAATATGGGGAAGTGGTGAATAAATGGGAACACACGCCTTTATTCAGTGTTTACCGTGAATAAGCCCCACAGTTAGGTTCTGAAAAGATCAAAAATGTGATAAGAAAAATAGATTTTTTTTCCCCATAATTTGCGCTTTTTGACCATTTCACCTAGTTACAGACAAATTTTTGATTGCCTGAAAATATTTTGTTACTTCTCTTATTTTCATCTAATTTTCCCCTCAGATTTCAAAGCCGTCTTTTCCCTGTGGGGTTGACTTTCCAGTGGAAACAATAATTAAATGAATAAACCATTATTCTTTATGGGACATCTGGAGGTGGAATAAAAGAAATTCTATCAATTTTGCTGAATAATTATTGTTGAAACGTTGGTGACAAAATCATATATTTTTAAAAAAAGGTAAAAATTTCAATTCTTCTCAACTCAATTTTTTTTTGTATGAGAAGCTGAAAAATGTAAAAAAAAAAATATAAATATATATATATATACGTATATATATATACTTTGTATGAACACAATAAAAAGAAAATGGGAAAGCGAAATGTTCAACCTTTTCTAATTTGGGGGCTTATTCATGAAAGTCCAAACAGCCATGTAAAGGTCCCAATTCACATTCATTCACCATTTCTTCACCTATTCAGCAAACTATGCGATATGGCGAATTCGCTACCAATTTGGACATCCCTACAGAGCCATTAACATCACATTGCATTGCACGTACAGAGGTAATTAGGCTATTTATCAAGCATCAGAGTCTGTCGCAGTAGTGAATTTGACTAGGGGTATTGTGTCGCATTCACCAATTTACTTTGCCAGATTAAAGTGGCGAATTAGGGGGCTGATGGCAGGGCTACTACTATCCAACTGACTATGCCAGATTACATGAGAGACAGTTACTGGCGCAGTCACTTTTTCTCTATGGGAATATCTGTTTAGTGAAAATGGGGTAGAGAATTTGCGACTATCGAAGTGCAGCAACCCAAGGCGAGAAGAATTCACTTCAGCAGTTGAATTCTCGCTTTTATGAATAGTCCCCTAAACCAGTGGTCAGCAAAGTGCAACTCGCGAGCCACATGCAGCTCTTTAGCCGCCTTGTGGCTCGGAGCGCACTGCTGAAGCCCCGCCCACAACCACCGATGGCTCTTCTGATTGGCTGTCGGTGGTCATGGGGTCGGGAGAGGGCACGCGTCCCTCCTCCGGCGGCTCAGAATATAGTTATCGCCGCTGGAGGAGGGCGTGAAATGACTCCCTCCCAAAACAAGTTTGCCGACCCCTGCCCTAAACCATTTAGAACCCTAAATGCTGAAACAAAACAAAAACTTCCTTCACTCTCTGTCTTAACTATGAGGACATCAGGGAACTGGTTAATTTTCCTTTGTGAACATAAAAAAATCCTTCCACAAAGCGAATGTTACTAGAAACCTTTCCCAGCAGTCATTTTTGGTTCTTTGGTGACATCTACCTACTACAGTGGGTAAATGCCTGGCTTCCAGCTTCTAGCTGAATGATTATAGAATCTCAATGAAATGTATTTTTGTAAAATGCATCTAAGATGATTATTCACTAAGGTGCAAATTCGACTGTCGAATTCGCAAACAGTGGATTCCCATAGCAAATCTGCTCAAATTTCCCCATTGTAAAGTCGCGACAATTTTTTTAAAATTTAAGATTGCAACAATTTTCCCATTATAAAGTCGCAACTGCAACAATATTCTTATTATAAAGACGCGACTGCGACAGTAGCAGCTTATTGCGATTGTCTTTATCTGGCGAATTTGCACCTATACGCAACAATTCGGACTTTAGTGAATAACCCCCTAGGTCTGAATTAACATGTTTTGCTTTGATTTAACTTGGTACTCATTTAAAATGATCCCAAAAGGTTTAGGGGCTTATTTATTGGGAATGTGTAATGTTTAATTATATGGTTAAATCACATGACTGAGATCATACTGGTAGAAATGACACATATCATCGCAGTTATTTATGATGTCACTGTGAGGTTTCCGAAAGAGGCGCTGTTCTGAACAAAATGGCAACGCTGGCAGTTTTTCCAGGAATATGTTTAATTTTTGCTAAATTTGCAATTTCTTGGTGGTAGAAATTGCCCTGCTTGTGCAAAAACTGCATTTTTTTTTGTATTTAAAGTGAAATTGATCATTTTTTTTTCTACTTGATAAACAAACCCCCAAATACAAAAGTAATAGTGGCACTATTTCAAATTTTGTTTTGCACTGACGCATTGTTCTATTCCCCAATTGCGCTTTACGCTATACCCATAATGACTTGTTCTGTCGATAAATTTTCATGAGGGAATTTCACGGAAAGCCATTCTAAGCTCAGCAAATGAGATCAAATTACAGAATTTCTAATCCCAAAGGGTCGTTTCGCTGGATTTTAATTCGCAGAGGATACTGCTCCCGTTATTTTAATACAAGCCAAGGATATACTGTATATATATATTTTTTTACATTTAAAGGAAACGTTATAATTAAGGTTTTATTTTTGCAGATTAAAAACAAATCATAACATGCCTTCATTTTACAGAAGCACTCCCTCTAATTGAGGTTAGATCGTTTGGAATAGTATCGCACTACTGTTTGTATTAGATAATTGCTGTTACTTGTATGCCATTTAGGAAGTAGATGTTTGTTCATGTACTTTAGAAGGACGTGAAAGCAACCTACTATTGCAGCAATAGCTATTTAGGTCACAGGGAGATGTAAACTTGGTTTACTGTATTGACAGCCGGTTGGATCTTGTGTCTTCTTTAGTTATTAATTAAAATTTTACAAGTCAGGTTTTGAATATTTGAATAGCAATGATGTATCTCCAAATGCTGCAGGGGGAACATTATGGCACTGCTTTTCCCCCCTGATGCTGATGTCACCAACGCAACATCTTACTAATTTCTGATTGGCTATGCATCACCGGTACAACATCCACTTCCCTCAAGTGTGAGAATGGGACTTGGGGACAGGAACCCGTGGAATCCGGGACAGATGGGAGATAGGAACACATTGTTTTAGAAAAAGGGGACAGGTTTCTGTATCACAATTGCTGTACTAACCCAGATTTACTAGTACAACTACATCTTTATTTAGAGTGCATGTGCTCAAAAATAACATAGGAGAACAGGGTATCAGGAGAATAAATCAGAGGACGCTGGAGTTCACACAGAGAGACAGACATACAGCAACAATCCAGAGCTGTGCAACTACAATCCAGATAAACAGCTGTGTAATTACAATCCAGATAAACAGCCGTGCAATTACAATCCAGATAAACAGCCGTGCAACTATAATCCAGATAAACAGCCGTATAATTACAATCCAGATAAACACCCATGCAACTGCAATCCAGATAAACAGCCGTGCAACTACAATTCAGATAAACAGCTGTGTAATTACAATCCAGATAAACAGCCGTGCAACTACAATCCAGATAAACAGCCGTGCAACTACAATTCAGATAAACAGCTGTGCAACTACAATCCAGATAAACACCCGTGCAACTACAATCCAGATAAAAAGTTGTGTAATTACAATCCAGATAAACAGCCGTGCAACTACAATCCAGATAAACACCCGTGCAACTACAATCCAGATAAACACCCGTGCAACTGCAATCCAGATAAACACCCGTGCAACTACAATCCAGATAAACAGCTGTGCAACTGCAATCCAGATAAACAGCCCTACAACAATCCAGATAAACAGCTGTGTAACTACAATCCAGATAAACACCCGTGCAACTGCAATCCAGATAAACAGCCATACAACTACAATCCAGATAAACAGCTGTGCAACTACAATTAGAAATGGATCAGAAGCAGACTACCCAGGAGGAATTAAATCAGAAGCAGACTACCCAGGAGGAATTAGATCATAAGCAGACTACCCAGGAGGAATTAGATCAGAAGCAGACTACCCAGGAGGAATTAGATCAGAAGCAGGCTAACAAGGAGGAAATAGATCAGCGGCATATTGCCCAGGAGGAAATGGATCAGAAGCATATTACCCAGGAGGGACTGGACCAGAAGCAGATTACCCAAGGAGTAAATGGATCAGCAGCAGCCTACCCAGGAGGGACTGGATCAGAAGCAGACTCCACAGGAGGGACTGGACCAGAAGCAGACTACCCAGGAGGAACTGGATCAGAAGAAGACTACCCAGGAGGAACTGGATCAGAAGCAGACTATACAGAAGGTATTGTAACAGAAGCAGACTCCACAGGAGGGACTGGACCAGAAGCAGACTACCCAGGAGGGACTGGATCAGAAGCAGACTACCCAGGAGGGACTGGACCAGAAGCAGACTATACAGAAGGTACTGTAACAGAAGCAGACTCCACAGGAGGGACTGGACCATAAGCAGACTACCCAGGAGGGACTGGATCAGAAGCAGACTACCCAGGAGGGACTAGACCAGAAGCAGACTACCCAGGAGAAACTGGATCAGAAGCAGACTATACAGAAGGTACTGTAACAGAAGCATACTCCACAGGAGGGACTAGATCAAAAGCAGACTACATAAAAAAATACTGGATCAGAAGCAGACTACCCAGGAGGATCTGGATCAGAAGCATACTACCCAAGAGGGAATGGATCAGAAGCAGATTTCTTAGGAGAGGCTGGATCAGCAGCTGCAGGCTGGCTACACAAGATGCACTGGATTACAAGCAGACTACAAAGGATACACAGGTCAGAAGCAGACAAAACCACTCGCACTAAATCAGAAGTAGACTGCATAAGAAATATTGAATCATAAGCAGACTTCTCATTCTGGTGCAGCTGTGCTAAGAGGAGCTACTGAGTTGAAGGTGTACCTATTACAAGGTGACAAAGCTCCCACACTCCAGACAGAGTCAGGTTAGACCTTTTCATATAGTACAGTATCTTTATACCAGAGCATGGTAGCAACTGGCCTGATATGAAATGGGAGCCAGAAAGTAGCAATTTTCCCAAAACTATTATCCACAAATGTGTCTGTGGTGTACAAAGCTCTATCCAAAATGGGATTTGAGAGGCATTTTAAAAGAGATTTGTTTTTATCATGGAGAAAAATAGGAGACAGCATTCAATGCAAGCAGCAGACACTTTAGTAATGCCTTTTGGGTTCTGCAATGCTCCTGCTGTGTATCAAGGTTTTGTGAAAGAAAATGTTGCGGGGTTATTTAAATATTTTCCTTGCACGCCTATCTAGACCAGGGGTCTCAAACTCAATTTACCCGGGGGCCGCTGGAGGTAGAGTCTGGGTGAGGCTGGGCCGCATCAGGTTTTCCACAAGAAAACAACAGATTAAAAACAATACATGGCCCTGCGGGGCAATCAGCGGCTTTGTGGGGCAATATGCAGCTCTGCTGGGTAATTTGCATCTGCTGGGGAAATTAGCACCTTTGTGGGGAAATACGCGGGTCAGCGAGGCAATGTGCGGCTCTGCAGGGCAATGTGTGGCTCTGCAGGACAATGTTCGGCTCTGTGGGGCAATGTGCGGCTTTATGGGCTACTGGCGATTTTTTAAAATTATAATTGTTAGTAAATTTTATGGCTGGGGGGGCAAACTGGGGACTCTGGGGGTATTGTGGGGCCACTGGGGGGTATTGTGGGGTCACTGGTGTGTGTGTGTGGAAGTATTGTGTGGGGCCATTGGGGATTATTTTAATGTTTTACAGTGGTGGCCATGGGGGGGGGGGGATCAGGGGTTGCTGTGGGGGAATCGTGGGGGAGTTTTACTTACCCCCAGCAGAGATCGGCAGCTGTGCTGTAGCTGCCGCTGCCGGCAGCACATTGGAGCATTAGAGGAGAAGGAACCTGAAAGCGCTGATCACATATGCTCTCGGGTTCCTATTGGCTCCTATGACCGATCGGGTCACAGGAGCCCTCCTCTTTGCACAGAGGGAGTCAGCTAAGACTGCTATAAAGCATTTTCTGGAATCACGGCACCCAGTTCAGCCCACACTAACACGATTTAAAGTCATATGTGGAAACCAAATTCTTGTGTTCAAAACAACATTTATACAGAAGATAGTGCTGGGGAATCAGGACTACTTTGGGCTGCTCTGGTTCTGTTGCTCCTGCTTTCCAGACAACTAATTGTACAAAATAACAAAAGATTGAAGCTTTGAGTCAAATCTTGTGTCTTTTATTTGTGAGTGCACAGCATGTTTCAAGCCCCTAGGCAAGCAATGGTGAACCTATGGCATGCAGAGCACTCTCTGTGGGCATCTGTGTCATTGTCATTGCTGCTATCCTTGATCCCCCCAGATCAAGTGTGCTTCCAGCAATTAAATCAGGGGTCTCAAACTCGCGGCCCGCGGGCAAAATGCGGCCCACAGGACGATAGTTTGCGGCCCCCACCTCTGCCATACATACCAAT
>WMED01009572.1:0-16228 GCA_019650415.1 Pipa parva | reverse complement strand
GAAACCCCCACCCTGCCTTACTTTCGGGGGGGTCCTACTTTTGGGGAAACACGGTATATAAAAAAATCATGGAACCTGCTCACAGACAGCTGCAGCAGTGACAGTAAAAGATAAGGACCTCTCTTAGTTAAGATTTTTTTTAGGAGGGATTGGCAGTAGTGAGATGATGATACATCAAGATACTCTGTACTACGAACTTCATCATGAGCAAAAGAGGAACACTGGCTTCTAAGACAATAAAGGCCCATTCAGGATTATTTCATGGGCCAAAAGAGAAAAAGAGCAAATAAATATTAAAAATATTAATTTCAATTTCTTTTATACAGATTATTAATTCCTGAATTATAGGACAGGAAGGCAATACTTAGATTTGTTTTAGGTACATTTAGGGCAGGGGTGGGCAATTATTTTTTTCATGGGGGCTGCATGAAAGGTTTGGATGGTTTTAGAGGGTTGGAGTGGTGTGCCTAGCTTGCCGTTACCTATGGCAGTTAGCCATGCCCCCCATTTTCACATGCTAGAGCTGGTTGGAGGGCCAGATGTTGCCCACGGGCCACACAATGCCCAAGTCTGAGTTAGGGGGTATAATCCCTTAGCTAGGGACATAGGCTGTTTTTTTGGGTGGTCAAGTGAGCAAATATACTGTAGATTGTACACACCCCTGGGTGTTTTCAACGCCCATAATTAACATTGTGAACAATAATGAATTAATCAAAGCATTGTGGGCTATCAAACAAACCCATGCCCTAGCACCCTAATAAAATATAGGATACAATTCTCCTGATGACGCTGCAAACAAAAAGCAGTCAAACGCATTGAGATTTTGTTGCTGTATAATGCTTGCTCACTCTATGTGTTTGTGAGTATATTTTAATTCCTTTTATATTAAAGAAGTTTTATATGTGTTACGCTAAGATGGATTCCTTTCCTATTTTCTTGTAACATATGTTTGACGCCATGAAAGAGGTGTGCCTCACCCAATAAGGTTTTGGAAATTACGCTGTAAATTAGTGGAATTATATACGGAGAGAGTCACTATGTGGATCTTTGTGGAATTGATTACATGTGTGGTCATCTCTTGGATTTGGTGAGAGTTCTCATTATCAGAGTGTTATAATACGAAGAAGATCACTTAACGGTGGAAACGCTTTCTGTTCTATATCACCACAAATATATTTACATCACTTAAATTTATGAAAAATCATTTTCTTTACGGTGGTCGTTTATTTCATCTATTTTTTGAATTTTAAAGGTTAATGCACTATGGTGTGTTTGCTTGTGCGCTTTTTCTTTCAGGATTATACTTCTATAGGATACAATTCGCCTATAATTTATGGATTACTATGTTTGCTGTTAGATGATTCAAATCGTTCTGAAGCAAATTTGCTTGGTATTCTTTTCTCTTTAGTACATATTGGTAGAATAGGAAACTTGATTAGGGGATCTCACAGCTAAACACAATAGGACAGATATAATAAAGGGCAATTAAAGGTACTGTTACTCAAGGCCCTAGACCAAGGTTCGGCAAAGCTGTTTGAGGAGGGAGCCATTTCACTCCCTCCTCCAACAGCGACAACTATCTTGTGAACCGTTGGAGGAGGGAGGCATGCCCTCTCCTGACCACATGACCACAAATGGCCAATCAGGAGAGCCGTCGGCGGTCATGGGCGAGGCTTGGGCTTCAGCAGTGCGCTCCAAGCCACAACAAGGCGGCTAAAGAACTACAAATGGCTTGCGAGCCGCATTTTGCCGACCACAGTCCTAGACCACAGGCAGTCTGGCTAGTCTTTCGAGTGGTAAAAATGCAATAGCAATGTAAGTGAATAGGGGACCTACACAATCTGGTTTCTCTCAGTGGAAAAAAGGAGTGGTACATCGCCATATGAGACACTGTCCTAATGCTGCCATGCAGTGCATTTTTTAAAGAAAACGAATAAAGATGTAATAATAGTGACAAAGTCACAAGTGGCTCCAGCCACTCAAGCCGCCACAGGGGCAGAGCAGTTCATGCTCAGCAGCGGTCTGTGTTCTGGCTCCTGTGTAGACACCAGTGGAGTGCTCTGACATACATTTCGGGAGCGCTCCACCTGCACTGTGCGTGGTGGGAGATTTAAATTTCAGTTTGCTCAGACACTTAGGCCCTTATTCATCAATGTGCGAAGTGAGCTGCGATGTGTTCGACTCACTTCACACATTGTGTTATGCGCATACTGATGTCCTGTGCGCGGACATCAGCATGCGCATAATACAATGTGCGAAGTGAATCGAACACATCGCGGTTCACTTCGCACATTGGTGAATAAGGGCCTTAGTGCCTGAGTGTCTAGCTATTTAGAGCAGGCTATTTGGGAATTAAACTTGTTTAGTGTAACTCTCTACTTTCTATTGGACTTTACGTTTCGACTTCTCTATTATGTTCCTGTGTTCCAGTGCCTACTTCAGTGTCTCTCACAGACTCTTAAAGGGACAGTCTTCCAGCGATCCTGTGTTTCTAGTCTGCTATCTTCTTTCTATCCAGCTAACAGCTACAGAGGGTGAACTCAGGGACCAGGACCTGGAGGTTCCTTGTCAGAAAGCACAGTATCCCCTTGCAGGGGTTTAATGGTGAAGAACTGAGGCCTCTTAGACTCCAGTCCTCATAGTGAATCTATGCTAAATCCCACAATCCACTTTCTGACCATGACAGACAGTTTGTTTGGTGTAAATGACTTCATTCAGTCTACCAAAGCAGCATATGTTTGCTGAAATTATCTACAAGTATGATGGAAAATCATTTCAATGGTCCAAAAATGTACATTGATATTCTTTACCCTGTGCCTCGGCATATATTATTGAATTACAACCCTCAACACCCTAAACACAACCTAGCAACAATTGAAAAGCCTCAGGTTATGATCTTTAAAACATTTTTTGTTGTTTTTATTTAGGTTTTTATTGGTTTTGAAAAAAATGAACAAAATTATTTGCACAAAATGAAGCTATTCTTATACAACTGTATTTTCAACAATAACATGGTCTTTTCTACTCAGCATGTAAATTTTTTTATAACATATTAGTGTCTTTTGTCATTAATTTAGGACAGTGATGCCCAACCTTTTTCGGCCTGGGGGCCATATAAATTTGCAACACGCGTGTTACTGGCCATTTTAAAGTTACGACAAATTTTAAAGTTACAACTGCAACAATTTTACATAGTAAAGTCACGACTGCGACAATATTCTCATTATCTGTTTTCAAATAAAGTCTCCCCTGTACCTGTGTGCCAGTTTGTTGTGTGAAGATCGCGAGGGACTGCTTGTACCTCTGCCCTCTTGTCTTTTGTGCCACACTCAGTATAATGCGGCTATCTGCCCACCTCCCGGAAGTCTCCTGCCGCCAGAGCTCCTGGGATATGCAACTTTATTTAGGTAAATTCCCATATCCCAGGAGCTTCGGCGGCAGGAGACTACCGGGAGGTGGGCAGATAGCCGCATTATACTTAGCTCCACACCAAAGACAAGAGGGAGAAGCAGAACCAATGCGGGCCGGATAACTATGCATTGCAGACAGGATATGGCCCGCGGGCCGTAGGTTGTACACCACTGATTTAGGACATGCTCAGTGTTTGAGTTAAACATTCTCGTTTCACATCCATTTTGTTTATTTCTTGGGTTTTGTCATTTTAGGTTTATTTTGTGTTTATGTGATGATGTTTCTCAAAATGTCAACAGTGGGGACTGTAGGGTTAGGAGCTGGAGGGGCGATGGATGTCTCCTGTCGTTACCTGTTGGTTATTATGCTAATTTTATTTTTGGTGTTCTGTTATTCATTCATAAGTTGTTTATATCTTTTTGAGTCTGTATACATATGCCATCTCAATCAGGCTGTTTCGTGTTTCATTTTCTGTTTGTGGTCTCTAGCTGAGAGTTTTTTAACTTTTTCTATCTCTGACTTTTTGTATCCATTGTTTTATGGGTGTTTTTCTATGGATTTAGGGGGTTATTCACTAAAGTCCAAATTGTTGCGAATAGGTGTTAATTCGCCAGATAAAGACAGTCGCAATAGGCTGCTACTGTTGCAGTTGCGTCTTTATAATGATAATATTGTTAGAGTCACGACTTTACTATGGAAAAATTGTCTCAATTTTAACATTAAAAATTGTCATGACTTTACAATGGGGACATTGTCGCGGATTAGCTATGGGAATCCACTGTTTGCGATTTCGACAGTTGAATTCGCACCTTAGTGAATAACCCCCTTAAAGTGCATTGCTATCATCATTTTTGCTGTGTTCAGCAGCTGTTATTTTAAGAGACTGATACATCTGTTTTGTGTTCTCTTGGCACCCTCTCACTCAGGACCCCATCACAAATTTCTAGTATTTCTTTCCAATAAGTGTGTATTTTTTTCACATGTCCAGAACATGTGTAATAAGTCTCCCACTTCCGTGTTGTATCTCCAGCATCTGTTGCTCACTTGTAGGTAGATTTTGTATAGTTTTTCGGGGGTGCAATGCCAGCATGTTACAATTTTATAGTTGCATTCTGTTATGCGTGTGCATCTAGAGTTAAATACTGAGCTATATTTCTGGGAATAAATTTAGTGAGGAAGCTTAATTCTTTGCCACAGTCACCCATATTTATGAGAGGTTTTTCTGTTGTTTGTTTTTTTCCTTATTTCTATTACCAGTTGCTTTTTTCCTAAAGGTTGCACCTAATTACTATGCAGGTCTCCACTTCTACTGTGATTTATCCATACTGAGAGGGGTGGGTTTTGTATGTGTATGTTACTCAGTGTACTGCTTAGTTTCACTGTCATTTGATAAAGGGCTTTGGCCTGAAACATGTAATGCAGCACGTCAATACGTTCACTTTGTAGCATACTACTGTTTCTGCTGTTTTCCCTATCTTGCTAATTGTGGATTTCATTTGGTACATTGATGGAAGTACCTTGGAAAACAGAGACTATTTCCAAGTAAGGAAAGTTCATTCACCATTCCTTGGGAATATTGGTTGATGTGTGGGGCTTGTTGCCTTGGTGCAATCTCTTTAAAAAGGTGTTAATTGTCTGCCTAGCTGGCAGTTTCCTCATAAGTAAGTGATAATGTGCTATTTGTGCATATTAAAGGTAGTCTAACTGTGTGGGTGCTCTGCTTTCTGAGAGTTTTTTTGGGGTATCAAGTGTCATCTTTTTATTAAATAATAGAATTGTAGGTCTCCAGCTATTTGCCATTGTTCCATATCTTGCCTGTTCATTCCCCCTGGGAGGTTTGGGTTGTTGAGCAAGGGTATGAGCAGGAAGGGTTTTTAAGATAGTTGTTGTTTGTCTAGTAAATAATCCCACATTCTTAAAGTGTTAGTCATAAGTGGATGATTTATGTGTTTTATGCATCTATGTTTTTTGGGTATCCATGGTAAGTATGCTAAGTGGGTGTGTGTGTTCTGTCATTCAATTGAGACCCAGGATTTGGTGTCAGAATGGTACGTCCAATCTAAGATTCTATTTAATACTGAGGCGTGATAGTATTGCCAGAGATTAAGACATCCAAGACCTCCTTTTTTCTTGGATAGGAATAGGGTATTTTTTATTGAGTCTAGGGTGTTTTTTCTTCCATGCAAAGTGGCTTATTATTGATTGGATTGATTCTATTAAGGCTTTGGGTATAAATGTGTGGAGTGTTTGAAAGAGGTATAGTATCCTGGATAATATGTTCATTTTTACTGTGCTAATTCTGCCTATCCAGGAGATCGGTTTATCTTGCCATTTGTTAATGTCGATCTTTATTTGGGTTAGGGGGGAATTGTAGTTTAGGTTTGTCCATTCTTTGTAATTTTTTTTTGTTAATTTTTGACCTAGGTATGGAATGAGAGGTCATTTACCTATTTAAAGGGGAGGTGGAGTGAAATTGCCTGGATTTCCCTCGGGGGTGGGGGGACGGATATATTCAATGATAATGAGTTGGAGTAATTCATTTTGAAGTTGCTAATTTTTCTGTATTCCTCTAGTTGTTTGCAGAAGTTGGGTATTGTTATAATGGGGTTTGTGAAGATTGTCTGCAAAAGCTGTTAAGTGGTTTTTTTTATCAATTTTTATTCCAGTAATATCTGGATCTGTCCATAGTGCCTCCAAGAAGAGTTCTAAGGTAAGGATAAATAATGTTGGTGAGAGAGGGCCTACCTGTCATGTTCCATTAATAATCGGAATTGCTTGTGTTCACCTTCACTTTTGTATAGGTGAATCTGTTTAGCCTTCACTTTTGTGTAAGGTTTGTTATATAGGCAGTGTATCCATTTAAACATTTGTCTCCTATGTTATAGTTTCTAAGGCATCCCAACATAAAATTTCAGTCTATTTGTTCAAAAGCTTTTTCAGCGTCTGTTGATAAGAGCATTAGGCTTTTATTTCTGGTTTGTGAATAGAGTAGAATATTGACGAAAATATGGTCTCCGGCACTCCCAGGTTAAAAGCAAAGTATTTATTCAATATCCATTAAAAGACAAGAGTCAGTGATAAAAAAGCGAGTTAAGACATAGGCAAGCACCCCCTTATGCAAGTGCCGCCGCACGAAACGCGTAAGGGAGTGCTTGCCTATGTCTTAACTTGCTTTTTTTTAATCACTGACTCTTGTTTTTTAATGGATATTGAATAAATACTTTGCTTTTAACCTGAAAGTGCCAGAGACCATATTTTCGTCACTATTGCAATGGGTCCTTCCTCCTGAACACCCCTTTCTACTTCACTTCGTATTTACTTTGTTTGGGATTGAGCAGCCCTGCTTTTTGTTCCAAGGATAGTGTAGAATATTGATTATTTTATTGGTGTTTTCTCTATCTTCTCTTCCTTTGATGAAGCCTATTTGATCTACTTTTATTAGTTTAGTAAGTTTTGTTTGTAGCCTTTGTGCCAGTGTTTTGGCTAATATTTTTGCATCTACATTTATTGGAGATATTGGTCTGTAGTTTTTAATTTCTGTGGATACTTTATTGGGTTTTAATAATATTGATATGTGTGCTTCTAGAAAGTTTGGGGAGAATTATTGTTTCTTTTGTAGTCTGTTTAGTGTTGTGCATAGGTGAGGTAGTAAGTTCAATGCAAATGTGTTATAGTATGTAGCTGGGAAGCCATCTGGGCCTGGGCTTTTGCCATTTGGCATGGATTGGATGATTTCCTGCAGTTCTTGGGTAATTATGGGAGCCTCTACTAGTTATGATCTTGATATCTAGTTGCATTACTCTTGTGTTAATGCAACAATCCAAAAAAAATAAGTCAGTCAATGTGATTTCAAAATGAAAAAGATTTTTTTAACATGAGTACTTACTTTGACTGCACATGCAAGTAAAAAGCCTTTTTCTGTGAAGCTGTAACACTTTTCATTGCTTTCTTGCTGAGTGATAGATTTTCAGTCAAAAAGAATCTCAGTGGCCGTTGTGAAAATAGCAATCATGATGAATAGCCCAGGACAGCTGCCTAGTTCTCTGTAGGATTATTTACATTAAATGGTTGTGAACATCAACCATATTCTGAAGAGCTACCAACGTCCCAGATAATCATATTTCATTTCTTATACATCCATAAACTGCATTGTTCTGTTTTTATGACTAAAGACACATGGGCGTCTACATAAAATAATGAAATGGGGGGCACAAACACTATGCTAATTAGCATACCAGATAGCAAGGATGGATACAAGATTTTGTTTTAAACCCTAACAAACAATAGTTACTTAAACAAAATTCCCTTTGAAACATATCTGGGAATAAAATTGCCCATTGAATAAAGTCTTTAAAAAATACAGTATATGAGAATGTTCCCAAGTATTTGTTCACAAAGGAAGTCTGTAAAGTAAACTCTACAAGCAATTCACAGAGGACTGTCATATGTCTCCACAAATATAGCAGCCTTACAATGCAGAAGATATTAATTCTGAAACATGTCCCATGAATCTTGTGAGAATTTTTGTTTGGCAGCCCCCTGGGATTGCTCATATGCAATTATACTCAGAGATATGGGTACCAGACAAAGCAAGAAAGCTCACATATTATACAGGGACCACATTCTTCATTAAAAAAAACTTTAGAATACTCTGGGGGCAATTCACTATCCTCTGAAGTGAGGTGCGTAGTCTTCGCCTCACTTCGGAATGACTGAGATGCGCTCGCTGATGTCCTGCACGCGGACAACAGCGAGTGCATTAAAGGGATTCCAGTCTCAGCGAGGCAACTCTTATGCTCTTGGCGAGACTGGAATCCCTTTAATGCGCTTGCTGATGCCTGCATGCAGGACATCAGTGAGCGCATCTCAGTCATTCTGAAGTGAGGCGAAGACTACGCACCTCACTTTGGAGGATAGTGAATTGCCCCCTCTATGTACTAGACTAAAAAGTGGTATATATGTTATATAATCTTCGCTGTTTCATCCAAAGGAAGATAGTGATGTGAAACTGCAACTGAAAATAATAATACAACTCAAAAATATGTGACTATATTAATGTTTAATACTTGGAGTGAAATTTAATAAACTTGAAATAGGCCAATTTTGCCTTTTCTGGTTTACCCTGAGTACATCTTGGCTGTTTGATCGGTAAAAATTGATCGATATTTACTGATCAAAGCTTTGTAATCGGACTTTTTGATGGAAAAGTAGCCGTACTACTAATGTAATGCACGGCTACCTTTCCCTCGAAAAATTCAATAGAAAAGTTTAGGTGGGTAAATATCGATTGACAAAATCGAGCAATATTTACCAATCGAACAGCCGAGATGTACTTGGGATAAACTCGAAAAGGCCTTATTGGGGTTTATTAAATTTCACCCTAACAGGGTGTGGAATAATTTAGCACACCTTTGAATGTTTCAGGTTATTTACAGATTTTCTTTTTCCACAAAGGTACCATGGGACTCCTCACTTGTGTAAAAGAGCTGTTATGTTTATTAGTTCACGCGGGTAAACACATTTTCAGCATTTTCCCCTCCTTCAGGCATTATTTCCAAAAGCCCCATGTTTGAAAAAAAAAAGGTAAGGGCTGGAAGCAATTGGAATTCAATATATGATTTTTATTTTAAATGTAATCACAAAAGGAAATAGTCTATTTCTCAAACTATACAAGAAATCCCCCTCTTCTGTGTATGTACCCATGGAAAGAAAAAACTTCATGGATATTGTTTTTTTCTCTTTTTTGTTTTACTTTATGTCTGACAGCCTACAGATTTATTATTTTCTAGTTCCCCAACAATCAGCCAACAAAATCAGAACCACCAGATTCCAGGGAGTAGTTTGACACACTGTCCTTATTTGCTGTTGCCCCTCCCCACTTTCTGAAAAAAGACAAATAGAGGCCCTATATAGATACAGCATCCTGTGGAATGTGCCTCTGTAGTTTTTAGAAAGGAAAAAAAAAGTAGAGAAAGGGAGTAATTTGTAGACCATGACTGCTTAAGAGGGAAGATCTGACCAAGACACAAAAGTTTAGGGAAAGGAATCACAAAGAGGAGTAACATTAAACGGGAGAAGAAATAAAATAGTGTGAGCTATAGTACCAGCTTGGAAAATCCTTTAGCTGGAGCAAGACTTTTCTATAGAGATTCAGTGGAAGAGTTTCTCCCTAAGGACTGCATTTCAGTGCTTGCTAATAAGGTATGTATGAAATCTTTCAAAAAATACTAACATTTTTCTGATGGGATTTTGCAAGTGAGGAGTAAAGCACAGTAAGGAAGTTGCAGCTCACAGTTACTATTTTATTAACTGAATTTACATTTTATACTATGTTTGCACTGCTTTTTTTTTTTTAGTCAATTATGCTCAACCCAAATAAACTGCTAATTTCATGTTTGGTGTTTAGAATTCCATTTTAGAATAAGGGGGTAATTCAGCAAAGTGCAAACTCACCTTGCGATGCTTTGATTCACCTTGCCGAGACTGTAACACGCTTGCTTCTCTCGGACATCACCGAACACTTTAATGGTACTTTGCCTCACCTCGCGACCACTTGAGTCGCCTCGCCGAGACTGGAATACCTTTAAAGCGTTCGGTGATGTCCGCGTGTAGGAGAGAAGCAAGCGCGTAACAGTCTCGGCGAGGTGAATCAAAGGATCGCAAGGTGAGTTCGTACTTTGCTGAATTACCCCCTAAAAGTGGCAAACACTCTGATAACACATCTCTGTGTTTACAGTTTAAAAAGGAACTGATCATATTATTTAGAGTACAGTAACAAAATGATACAACAGACATGAGGAATATTGACTAAAGAAATTGGTTAAAAAAAATGAAATTCCATACTTTTTAGCCATTTTACATATTTATGAAAATGTATTAATTACGCCCATCTTTGCTGTGATTTTTCAATGCAACTATTTAATTCTGAAGTAGTTGTTTTACCATCATCACAATTACAGTTTTTCAGCTTGTGCTCCATGAAAACTGTTCGACACTCCAGACATAATATTGGGGGTAATTCAGCAAGGTGCAAACTCACCTTGCGATGCTTCGCATCACCTCGCCAAAACTGTTATGCGCTCACTTCTGTCCTACAGGCGGACATCAGCGAACGTTTTAAAGGTATTCCAGTCTCGGCGAGGCGACTCGAGTGGTCGTGAGGTGACTAGAATACCTTTAAAGCATTCGCTGATGTCCACGTGTAGGACAGAACTGAGCGCATAACAGTTTTGGCGAGGGGATGCGAAGGATCGCAAGGTGAGTTCGCCCTTGCTGAATTTACAGTTAACCTTTATTTCCTATTGGAAAGTTGTAAGATGAAAATCAGAAAATAGCATGAATAAACATCACTTTACCTTTAACATGTGGAAAATGCTACAGAAATGAAAAACAAGTATTGGTTTAACCAAATTGAAAAAAAAAAAAAAGTAAAAATGAGATTTTCCACCTTTAGTTAACATTTTAGATAACATTAATAAATGAATAATATGGCAACAAAATTTCGCATATGTGATTTTGGCTTATTATTACATTTTTTTTTTAAAAACCATGTTACAAGTTTTGTGAGCAAATGCATATATGACATTTCCCATTTAATAAGAATATTTGTGTTGGAGTTCAAGTTTGGACAGAGCTTGAAGGCAACTCTAAACACAGGTTTTTTTATGGCACAAAAAATGTTCATTTCAGGATTTGAATTTCTGCTTTGGAACAGCAGGTTCCTGTTTTGAAAGATAAAACCAGTCAAGTCAGCACACAATACCACTTTAAATATTTCATCTCTACATGCTTGCATAATATTTCCATCAGGAAAGAGAAATATGCAGTCTAAAAACATTACTCTTCCCTTAAAGGTACAGACATGGGGCCACAGCTATAGTTGTTTTGCTATGTTTCATTTTACATCCATCTTGGCATTTTCTATTCTTATGGGTTATATTTATCAAAGTGCACTTATTTTAAAACTTTAATTACAATTTTCACTATTTAAAGATTAAATTAGTTTTCTTACCCAGTGACAAGACATTTTTAAAATCGTTATCATTGATTAATACCTTTTATTTAATTTAAACGCAGTCTCTTTCCCCACCTACTTTCTGTTAATTCATATCCTTAACTCTGCAAGGAGAGAAAATTGCATGCAACCCAGGTACCTTACTTTTCATGCTTGTGGGATTCCCCAATGAGAAACCTTATGTCTTTTGTACAGATTAGTTGCCCGTTTAATTTGTTGCATATTTCCCAGCAACATCCCTATCTACTCACGAACTTCTGTATAGATTGCTTTGACTCCACCCCCACAACCCTCAGAGCGTGGAGTGTGGGAGAAGGAGATGCCTCCATGTATTAATCAAGCCTCAATAGCAGCATCATGAGGGGAGAGCCAGGTTTGTATTAGTGCTAACTGACAAAGAGAAAAACAGATCATGAATTAAAGTGCACCTATCACCTCAAAACTAATACAAATTTAGATTGTACTAATGAGATAAATATATATATTTTTTTTAAATGTACCTTTAAACAGCATTTCTGTCTATCATCTTCTCTGTCAGCCTGCTTTTTCTTTCCCGAGTGTTAGTTGGGTGGGGCTAAATAATGATTGACATTATAGTTCCTCCAATCAGATCACTTAAATCACAATCTAGCAAGGATCTAATTGGAGGAACTATAATGTCTATCGTCATTTAGCCCTGCCTACTCGACCCGGGAAAGAAAGGCTGGCTAACAAGGAAGATGACAGAGAGAAACGCTGTTTAAAGGTACATTTTTTATATACATACATACTGACAAAATGTTTATTTCATTAGTATTACCTAAATTAGTATTAGTGTTTTGAGGTGACAGGTACACTTTAAAGTGGCCTTAAGGAGAGAGCAGGAAAAGGGAAGGGAGGAAGTTGGGTGAGTGGGAACTGGGATTAGGTTAGATGGACAAGAGACATAGGAGGGAAAGGTAGGGACAGAAGGGGTGTCTGGAGGTGAACTATTCAGCACGAAAGATAAAAGTGGATAGTGTAAAATGTGGGTAGAATGGAGCAGTGATAGAGAAATGTGTACAAAATAAGGTAGGTCACGTGGGGGATTGAAAGAATGGAGAACTATAGTGAGCACTGAGCATACAACAGACAAATATAACAGACAGATGGGGAGTAAATACATAGTGTTGGAATGCTACGTTGTATGGCATATTAGCTTGAATCCCTTGCCAGGTTTCACAGTACAGCTGCTTCCTTCTACTCCTCCCTCAATTATCTGGTCCACCCTAACAACACCCTGGAAAACAATAGTATTTTTAAAAGGGATATAAAGACTCATGCAACATGCACTTTTTATGTCCTTGGCCAACAAAGCCCTCTCTGTTGGTACGCGAGCCGTCACCAAACCTGACGGTGCTGGTGAGTGACGTCACCTTTTTGGCACTAACTGGGTTTTTAAATAAACAACTCTGTCAGAGTAAAGACAATTGAGCCCTGCAAAGAAAGTGGGAGACGGAGGATTGGCTTAAAACATTTATAAATTAAAAATATCAGATAAGTAAACTATATTACAAAGGTGCATATACTTTAACAGAGAAAATGAAATCACAATGATTATTTTTGTAATCTTCAATTAATCTTTAAGTAGAGGTCAAAATACATATTCAGTATTCATAAAAGATAATGAGATTGGCATACAGGCTCAATTAAAAACACAGAAGGTGTTATTGTCTGAAGGCTGACATAAGATAAACTGTTTCTAAGAAATGTATCCAAAACTTTCAGAATTCTACTTCTCCTGTGCTAGTAAATGCTAACTGCTGATTGGTTGCTATGACTTAGTAGACCTCTCTAAAGATTGCACCTGTTGATAATTTCTCCTATAGATAGCTTTATAAATGACAGAAGGGGTAAAACTATTCATATCTATCTAGCTCATTATGCCTGTTACTATCGATCTATTTTTCTGTATGGATCTATCAACCTGTATCTATCTAGCTAGTTATACATAGAACCTCAATGACAAAAGTTCCACTTTATAGAATACTGCATTAACTTATACAGATCACTTGTTTTGACTTTGGTTTTATTTATTCTCTAGTCATGTCGAGCCAAAAGAAACTGCTCCTTATTGACGTGGACTGTGGTACAGATGATGCTCAAGCTATCATGATGGCAATGGCAGCGCCCAATGTGGAAATTTTAGGGATCACTTGTGTGGGAGGTAACACACCTCTGGACAATGTTTGCAAAAATGTTCTTCGTGTCCTCAAAGTGTGTGATCGGTTTGATGTGAGTATTTTGAAAAGTAAACGTACCTATATTTGATATGGTTCTTTTAAAATTTTCAGATAAACAATAGTTGAACACTATTATGCTTAAACTGAATAATTTGAAATGTGGATGGCCAAGTTCAAACCCGATTGTACTGGTCAAACTCCACACAATTACGCTGATCAGACTATGGGCTGAATAATCAGACTGCTAGTTGGCCATCTACCTCACATGCAAATATCCCTGTTTCTAGAGATTGGCATAGCAGATGGCCACCTAGTGTGCCAAGATGTAGGAGGTACCACCCAGCTGACCAGAACTTTCTCTGCCTTCATCTCCCAATACCTTTCCAACCCTCTACTGTGTACCCACCAACTACCAAACTTCACAGCACTCATAGAAGTAGTGAGTTGGTGGGGGTGGTTGCAATGCTGACGAAAAATTTGGGGTCCCCCCACCCTCAAACAACCCCTATGACAACTTTGCAAAAACATTAGCAGTCTTCATGCCAGTGCCAGGATATGATTCAGTGGAACCATTGGAAAATAATCCAATGTGCTGGTCTCTATCTAGTTATGCCAAAGGCCCCAAACCATGAAGATATACCCCCTATTGCACCCCATACAGTTCAGCAGTTCCTCCCCTATAGTGCCCCACAAAGTACAGCAGTTTCTCCTCCCGTTGTTCCCCATACAGTGCAGCAGTTGCTGCCCAGCACCATAGTGTACTGCAGAATTCCCCCTGTACTGCCCTATACTGTGCATCATTTACCCCTATTATACCCCATGCAATGCAGTGGTACATCCTATTTACCAGTGCCCCACTCAGTGCAACAGTACAATTCCATATAGTGCTCCACTCACTGCAGAAGTACCTAAATATACTAGTGCTTCAAACAGTACACTAGTACCCACATAGAAAGACCCACTAAGTACAACCCGACTTAGCACAGCAGTACCCCCATATACTGTCATATTGCAATATTTCCCCACTCAATACAACATCCACCATATAGTTACAAAAAGAATCCCATACGTCCGATGGTAAGGTGGCAGCACTGGAAAAGACAATGAGAAAAGGGCAAAGGAATTGCCCCTAGTGTGACCTTGTCAGGTGATGTTAACGGTGCTGTATTAAATATTATTATTGGATCAATATAGTGATGCCGTGATTCAGGATTTTTCTTGGAGCTGAGAGATGGTGCAGTGATTTGCTTCTTATCTCTTATCTGTGCTTTAACTTCTTACAAATACAGGTGCTGGTGCTGTGCTAGGGAGTACTGGCACCCCCTTGTGGATTTGTACTTAACAGAAAAATTAAATTAAACAGCATATATAATGGTTTTTGATCTCTTCAATTCATGTCATCCAGATCCTCATGCAGGGAAACATGTAAAAAGACAGCCCATAGTATAATACTGATAAGATGAAAAACGATTTTATTCATACAAATGGGTACTCGCAATGAGCCAATTAAAATAGCGTTTTTCAGACAAGTCCAGTGTTGCTCTATGCGTTTCTCCGAGTTCCTCGGCTTCCTCAGGAGCTATTTTAGTGCTTGTCCAAGTTTAAAATCCACCTTACCATCGGACGTATGGGATTCTTTTTGTATCTATTGTTTTGAGGCACAGAGGCAGGTACCTCAGTGGTTAAAGTGCAGGACTGAAATTGCATTTCATTTGAACTCTAATCTGGGAAACCAACTTATCACATAGGCGCTACGCATTGGCATTGGGTGAATTGTATTTTTATACATTTTGGTTCAGTGCATATATTCCATAATCCACCATATAGTGCATAAGAAGGCTTAAGGGAGTTATACAAAATGACATAGCATTGTACTAAACTAAACATTTGTTGGCTTGTTGGCCAGATCAGTCTATTATTAGAATCCCCAAGCTAAAAGAAAATAACATCTGCTTCTAGTTTGGAAGGCAATGGTTTGTTCTTTAAGCTGTATCAAACCACATATATTGCTTTAGTTGTGGAGACATTTGCTTGAAGCTAGACCCCACTCTATTATTATCACTAAATAGGGTACAGTCCAAAAAGTGAATCTTAGCATGCCTAACCTTATGAGTGAATGTTAGATTGTATTCGTTAGTGTTAATATATGTGACAAACTTATTAATTGACTCCATATCGCCACTCCAAACAAAAAGCAAATCATCTATAAATTTGATATGCTCTTTAAAGGGTCAGTTGTTCCAAATTTATTTCTCTTCCCAGTGTGTCATATATAAATTGGCAAAAGAGGGAGCAAACTTGCTCCTCATTGCCTTTCCAGTTGTTTGTAAAATAGAGGTGTTGATCAAAGGAAAAATAATTCTTTTGAAGAATAAATTCTATACTCAATAATATGAATGTAGTGTGATTTGAAGATAATATTCCATATTTATGTAGCATATCTCCTATGGCTTTTATACCAAGGCAGTGCAGTTTACAAGAATAAAGACTAGTGAGATCACAAGAGATCCATAAATGATTTGGATCCCAAGTGAAATCTTGTAACATACAGTGGGGAAAAAAAGTATTTAGTCAGTCACCAATAGTGTAAGTTCCACCACTT
>WMED01009570.1:0-16229 GCA_019650415.1 Pipa parva | reverse complement strand
TCCCTGAAATCACAATGAGAGCTGCTGTATTGAGGTCTGTTGTGGTTACAAAAATGTGAATTGGAATTTTTCACAATTTTAATTATACCAATGTGGTACAAATAAAGACTATTTTTTAGCTACAACTGTGGAGTGCCGGAGGATTTTTCAAATTTTGCTATCACTACAAATCGCCCACATACTCCAGAGCACCCGGCTACACTGCCTTATGTGGAGATTGAGCGGTCAGGTATCTTTTCATCTTTTCATTTATTATCTAATGCTCAGACTGAATTTGGTTTATGGTTTGAAAAAGGGTCCGTTTTAATTGGACTGCTTGATTGGTAGTGCTGAACTTTGTTAAAACCAGTTAAACAATAGCAGAGCCCAGAGAAACAATTATATTAAACTTACTTTCATGATTATATGTGAGGTATGTGTGCAGGTTGATGGTTTCTTGACCTCCTTTGTCCCTACTCCCTTTTTTATGATAAGTATTATTCAACCTAGCACCAGCACTTGACTATTTTAACGTCTGTGGGAATAGTAGCGGTGATTTCCTTTGTCCCTTCTCTTTGTCCCTTTTTGTAATTAAAATTTTAAGCAATATTATTGTTAACAATAAATGACAAGTATGCAATCTAGCCATCTATATCTGCCACCAAATCATATCTAATCATAATAAGCAGTTCAACTAAAGGCAACAAATCAAACAACCAGAATGCAACAGGTGTGGCCAACTGAAAGCATATTAAACATGCACATTTACCTTTTGACAGTTCTCTGCTTTGTCACTGTTCTTCTCATTGGTACTAGGAATGGAATCAAGGCTTGCTAAAGAGGCTCTCGACTCCATATTGTTTCCTCCAGTGATGGCTACTGATGAAAAGGCTGTAGACAAGATAATAATTATCCACTATATCAGTTCTTTTAATAATGAGAAAAAAAATCTATACTCATATCTATGTAGTATGCAAATGCCACATCTGAAATAGGTTTTTCTATTTAATGTCCAATAATGTAGAGTAATGAATTATTGAAAGTGTGACTAGCAGAAGCTTTGTTTGCATATAAATTGATATGGGAATTCAAAATGATGTATATAATTTCATTTCTGCTTTATTTAATATGCAAACTCCTAATACCTATACTAAGATACAGATAATACAGGGGATATTGCTGTAGCAGGCCCAACCAGCTCAGAAACAGGGGACAGTCACTCAGATGTTGGCTTCTTTATATTGGATAATGCACTGACTGCACTGACTGACGCTTGGCATTTAATAATTGGGCAGTGTAACTGGGATATACTGTCATGCTGGATTCTCCATTTGTCAGGCTGCTGGGGGGGGGGGCTATGATTTTTGATGAACGCTCATCTTACTGTATCTCTGACTGTCAAGGGCAGATGCAAGTCAATAACAGTTGGAGGACTATATATATATATATATATATATATATATATATATTAGAATGAAGCATTGGAAAGACATATTGCTGTAAACAAAGAATTTTACAGCTACCTGCAATGGAGTTCAGAACATCCTTTGAGAATGAGGTGTCTGCAGATGTTGTAAGTTTCATGCCTGACTGGCTTTGAGAGGCAGCAGTTGTGCTGAGGTCATCGCGGGAGCCCTGAAAAAAGAACACATTTCCTGATGCATGAATCATAGGACCTATAAAACATTTTTAACCATGATGCTATGGTCCTTTAATGGACAGTCAAGCCATTTATACTACTATTTGTGTATTATAATTGTGAGGAAAATAATATATGAGTTGGAAATACTGAATTCAGACAGTGACATTTAAAGGAAAAATAAAGACAAAAAGCCAACAAATTATTATCTTTATAAATTACGGGCTACTGTACATGTCTAGGGGTGCAGCATCCCTTATAAAAAAAACTATGCTTAAAATGTGGTTCCTCAAGCTTAATTTTTTCAGACTTTAAGGCACTGCACACAATGTGCTGATGCCACTGCAAGAATATGCAGGTGAAATATCACATTTACTTCATTTCCTTCTAACATTGGACCAAAAGTATATAAAGATTTAAACAATACATTTTATTGGCTGATCTTTTACAAATCTACAATGCATGCTAGATCACAAGGTAGATAGCTATACATGATGTTCAAAATGAAAGAACATTTAAATTGTCATGTAACAGAATTTTTATGTCAAGCACTGTACACTGAACCATCCTCTTTTTACTTATGTACACTATGCTATGATATTTATGCCGACATTATGAGTCATACTTATCTTTGCTAAACAAGCTCTGTAAAGTTTACTGACAAAGGCATGAATGTGATATGGACACCTCCAAAATGTTTTGACAGATTTGCTGTCAGTAGCTGCCATATAGTAGTAGTAAAAGTAGTTAAAGGGCTAGTATCACATTCTTATTCCTTATAAAACATACATGTAATAATAAAGCAGCAAAGACTAATTAGACATTATATGTATATTGTGAAGACTGTATTAATCATACCTGATTGGAAGTGTTTACTGTAAAAGGAAAAAAGTCTTTCATAAATATCCGAGGCAAATTATCCAAGAGCAGGCCATAGAGAGGCAAGTATAGAATGGCGATGTGCGCCTGCTTTACCTATGACAAAGTAAAAGAATGAAATAAATACAAATGCTCTACAAAAAAAAGTCTTAAGAACAATTCAAAATCGTTCAAATTCAAAAAAGGTGACCAAAGCCTAGCTGGTACTGCATCATCTATATGGTGACCTTCCAGCTGTTGCTGAACTTAGTCACCACTGCCTACTTGAAGATAATGGAAGTTGTATTTCCATGACAGTTGTTGTACCTTGTCTGTATATCGATCATCAAAGGAATGCTTGGACATGAGGTTCCGCAGTGCCGCCAGAGCTAGGTGTCGAATATCCTGGTCCTCTTGTAAAGCTAATCCAACCTCCCTAAGTAGAATGCCAATCAGGAAGTGTTTTCGGCAGAAATCATCAGTTAAGGTATACTCTGGCATATCTTAATCAAAAGAAGAAACAATTATCAGCAACTCTTATATTTCCCTTAGTTAAATAATTCATATTCAAAATAATTTATGAAATATTAAAAAAAGTGACCCAACTGTAGATTACTATTCAAGGAATTGTGCCCCGCTAAATCTTAATTTGCTGGACCTTTTTCTTGTGGGTGCTAGAGTGAAGTCTATATATTTTGTCATTGAAAGACATTTATGACCCCTTCATAGATAATGACAACGACAAGTTATTTCATTAAAGTTCAGTATTAAATAACAATCCTGGTCCACACTCCTATTGAACAGGAAGGTTGGGATTACTCAAACATAAACATTACACAATTTATTAGGTGCCATGAATTTTGGGAGAACACACAATGCAAATGACTTCTTTTACACAGCAACAAAATCTTTATCTGTTGCTTAAATCAATTTATCAAGTGGGTTTAGTGAAATCTATACAACAGGAAAATGTCTTGAATGATTCCCACACTTTCAATATACAGCTTTATATGGGGATGATGTTATTTAGCTCTCACTCCTACATCTTTTTTTAAAATTCTTGTTGAGACCTCAGATGCCACTCAACCCAAGTTCTAGCTTGGTGTGCATTATTTCAAACTACCATCCAGGTACTCAAGTCAGGATGGATTCCTCATAGTTACTACTACATAGTACCTCCATGGACGTCTGTGGTGGAGCATCTCTTCAACCTAGATGCATTTTACAAACTTCAGTTTGATCCACAGTCTTAGGTCTTTAATGCAGAACAGTTGGCAGCCAGTGATCCTGCAGATCCTAGCACATATCTCCTAAGCAGTTCTTCCAAGAGGACACCTCACCTGTGCAACATTTGATTGCAACCTCACATACTGGCAGGGGATAGACTCTAGACCTCCCCAAAACAAATATCAAAAAATCCACTGAACCACTGACAAAACAATGTATTGCTATGAAAAAGCAGAACACTTACCAGATGCCTGCAATGCTTTAGTGGAGTCCGAAGGTGAAATTGTGTCTTTATATAACCCAAGATCCATAAAAAGGAAGAGTGAATAAGGTTGAAAATTATAATTAGTAAATATGTATTTAGAGATCCTAAAGTGTTTAATTAAACATAGAAAGTGCAAAACACATATTTAAATTCTGAAGGCTTTCCATATATACCACATTTAACATACTGTTTCTTTTCAGCTTTATCTACTATATATACAACATATGAAGAAAAAAGGCAAAGGTTTTAAACTGTCTTCCTTTCTGCTATTTCAATTCTTTCTGATGGATTACTATTCCTGTTTAAAATATATTATCAGCAGACTACTATAGGCTATCCCACCTTAAAGCCCTCCAGCCCTTGTTACAGCTTCCAGTACATTACTTACACTCTCATCAAAATATTAATCCTTATATTTGTTAATGGAAACCATGTGTATTTTTTTTCTGCAGCTCTGATAAACTGATTTACTTTAGTTTTGAAGTGCATGACTGTGGAAGTATATTCTCTCTTATCTATATTGGAAGTATATTCTCTCTTATCTATATACATCTGCATACTGTACATATACAAAATACATTAACTGCCTTGCAAACAGAGGCAATCAAAGGCCCTGGATCAAAATCTGAGCCAGGAACCCTCTCTCCAATGTGCACACCCACAAATTTGCAAATGCAATCCTGCACATTCCTGCACATGGTGCTAAGGGGACTGTATGCACTTCTTTAGGTTTCAACAAACACTCTAAATTATCTATCTATCTATCTATCTATCTATCTATCTATCTATCTATCTATCTATCTATCTATCTATCTGTACACCTTTGTCCTAACAGAAACCTGAATTTATAACATACTTTAAATAGAAGGAATATATTGCATTCCAACAACTAGTATCTCATTTATGTATTTCTGTTTACCTATACTGTATTTGTTTATAGTTCAGTATAAACAAGGAGTTAATATTACCACTGTTCCTTGGCCCATTTTTCTACCTACCCCTTATATAGTACATATTTTGATAACCATGCCCCACCTAAATTTTGTGCAGTTATTTAAACTGTTGTGTCCACAGTATCCCAATCTATTTTATAATTAAGTATATCATACTAATAAGGCCTGAGAGCTAGGGATTAGGTAAGTGTAGGACATTATAATAAACAATAATTCATTATGAAAATATATTTAAATATATTTATATGGAGGCATTTAAAGGGTCATCATGTATACAGATGGAGCACAATTTATTCTATAACCTTTACCACAAAGCTCCTGTTTTGCCATTATATTAAATGGTATTATGCTTGGTTTGCATCAGATAAATCATTAGGGCTTGCTCCATTTGTACTATTTAGTAAAACACCATTTCGGTGCACAACCTCCAATGTTGCATGAACTTCAGTTGGATAACTAATGAAATCAATTAATCAAATTTTCTCCCTTTAAAGTTTTGAGCAGATTGGACAAAATCCCAGTAGGGGTCACTCCTACATCATGCATTCTTAGGTAAACAGTACACAAGTATCCTACGGAATTACCTGGTATGTTTTCAGACCGTATAGGCAAACAGAGTTGGACAAAGTGCTCATGACTACAGACTTCCTGGAGGAATTCAAATTTGTACTGGAACAAGATCTGAAAAATGTTTACAGGAAATTAATTACTTTACAGAGAAACCACACACGTACTGTAAATTACATGTGTCATACAGTCAAGCAAACATCATTTGCTACATATATAAAATACCCCCCCCCCCCCAAACACACATAGAATTTCTATATATTTTAATATCAGTAAAGTACTTTAAGACTAAACCTAGCGAACTATTTTTATGGACTTTTCTTTGTTTCTGGGGACTCTGACATGCTAAAATAAGAAACAACCCTCCCCAGATTATTGCCACAAAGCTGTAAACTTGCAATTGTCTAGAAAGTCATTAAATATTGTAACCAGGAGTGATTGCCAGCAAGCTCATGCAGGTTTGACGGTGTTGATTCATTTTTAGAAACAACCATCTGAACCATTAACTGATATTATTAACTTATCTTACACGACAGTCAATTTTATGTCAATTGTTCTGGTTCAATTTACATTAGAAAAAAACAGTTTTAATATTACAATTTCCCTTCACTGGAATTAAAGAACCAAGTTCAAACTATGAAAAACAGCCCAAAACCATTATTCATCCTCCACCGATCTTTACACTTAACACTACGCACATGAGCAGTAAGTTTTATCTTGGTATTCACCAAACACAGGTAATAAAGCATGATTTGTCACATTAAGGGGGGAATTCACCATAGTGCAAAGTGAGGTCCGGATCCTTCGCCTCACTTCGCACAAGCTGTTATGCGCTCGCTGATGTCCTGCAGGCGGACAACAGCGAACGCTTTAAAGGGATTCCAGTCTTGGGGGGAATTCAGCACGCAGCGAAGTGAGCTCCGAAGCCTTCGGCTCACTTCACAAATGGTATTATGCGCATGCTGATGTCCTGCACGCGGACATCAGCATGCGCATTAAAGGGATTCCCATCTCGGCAAGGCAACTCTTTTGGTCTCGCCGAGACGAGAATCCCTTTAATGCGCATGCTGATGTCCGCGCGCAGGACATCAGTGAGCGCATAACAGTCTGTGCAAAGTGAGGCAAAGGACCCGGACCTCACTACGCACTATGGTGAATTCCCCCCTTAATGCTTTTCCACAGCTCCACAGTGGAGAAGTGCTTTACACAAGGAGTGGGTACTGGTGTAGGGTGTTTAACTTTCTCAGCAAGGTAGAGTTTTCCAGCCATCATGGAAAATCTTCAGCTCATGAGAAACTCAAAGTTAACCCCTGAATGGAAATCATTTCAGCATGCAAATGTGGTGTAAAGCTTGTCAGTGCCGAGGGATCTTTGTGTGTTCTCAATACCTTCTGGGTTAATCTTCCCTTGCTTGTTAAATTGTGGGAGTCCCCATGAGTTCTGATGTCAGAACTGGTGTTCTACAATACCACAAGCATTGCACATGGTGAACTCAATCTTGCCTGGGTTTTTTGCCTTCCCCTACATGCAGATGCATTAATATACATGTGCATATCGGTGCAGGTACAATTATCTAGAAGATAATGTGTACATTTTGTTTTCAAAGGCTGATGTGCATCTTAATAATAAAGTAATAGCAGTACTTGCAGGGCTAGTTTATCCACTAAGCCAACATATCGAAGGCCCACACATAAGGAATATTTATAAAATCTGAAAATGTTATCAACCTGTTCATGCTGGTGAAATAATGGCTATGTATTAATATCATTGTTTTTGCTTATTTATAAAACTGATAAGTCAATTTTTTTTGTTACCAGAAGTGTTTGTCTGATTTAGGCTGGCAAAAAACATTATTCGCTATGGAGTCAGACTGGTCATTAGCCACAGTCAGATTAGTTTTGCTGACAAAGAAGAACTTTGATGTCAATCAATAATAGAAGGAAAATGGTAATGAAACGACTGATGTGTGGCCAGTTTCAACCAATTGATACTTTTCAATTTCAATCTTTTTGGTCCTATAAAAATCTGCGCAACCAAGAGTCATGTGATTTGAAAAGTAAAGTTGAAAAGTGTCAATAAACAGTGAAATGAATAAAAAAGGTCAAAATGATCTTTATAAATATCCCCTAAATATTTTTTTATTACATATTGACTTAACATTGATAGTCTGTGTATATAATCACATGCAGCCCTGCCCTATGCATCTTGCTGTTACTATCACACTACACTACATCACACTACACTACACTACACTACATTACACTACACTACACATATGGAAAACTGACCTTGACCTTGGGGACCCAGAATGTATCTTTTTGTGTTTTGCATTTTTCAAGAACAATTGTTGTTTATATAAACAAAGATTCACGGTTTCATTATAACAACAGTTTGAGCAAAAGGAACTGGAACTCACTTTGTGATCCCCAGGGCTGAACATGCTGACGTAACTGCTTATCATCTTAAACACATAGCCACGATCCATAAAGGTGAAGCAACGCTTAAAAGAACAAAATGTATATATTAGCAGTGCCGGGGCAGGCATCAACAGGAACTGGAGTACTGTTTTACAAATCAGTTAAGCATTTCTTATTTTCTATAGTAAAGGACAAGTAGCAAAATGAAAAATTTAAAAGAAGCGACTTTAAACTAAATTCACCTGTTCTGACACAGACATCAAGACCCTTATTCACCAATGTGCGAAGTGAGCCGCGAAGTGTTCGACTCACTTCGCACATGGTGTTATGCGCATGCTGATGTCCTGTGCGCGGACATCAGCATGCGCATTAAAGGGATTCACCTCCCGGCAAAGAGACTCGAGTGCTCTCGCCAGGAGGGGAATCCCTTTAATGCGCGTGCTGATGTCCGCGTGCAGGACATCAGCATGCGCATTTCAGTTGTTCCGAAGTGAGGCGAACACTACGCGCCTCACTTCGGAGCTTGCTGAATTCCCCCCCAAGACTTCTGTCAGGTCAGATGCTCAGAATAGATAATGTGAATAGAGAGGTGCTTCTCTTCCAGTTCCAGTTTCAAACAGTGTGTGAGATTATATTTACCAGCACAAATAATGTTGCAGCTCCCACCCCTCTGCATGTAGTTCATTCCTGTGACCCTCTAACCTTGTTTGTCATAGGATAGCTTTTAAGTCAGTGTTTCTCAACCTGGGGGTTGCAAACCCTTTTGGGGTCGAATGACAATTTACCAGGGGTTACCTAACACCACTCGGGATTGTCGAGGATTTTTGATACAATTTTAAAGCTACGACTGTGACAATATCTTCTATATAGTAAAGTCGCAAAAATATTTCTATAGTAAAGTTGAGATCGCGACAATGTTACCATATGAGTATGTAGATACGGTCATGGCAAAAGAGAGGTTGAGAACCACTGCTTTAAGTAAAGGAGTGTGATATATAAAGGGTCTAGTAATGATAGGATAGCAGGCAGACATTACAGAGCTTGTTCTTAACCAGTGAACAGGCTATGGGCAGGCTATGGAATGATGCTCCTAGGGACAATGAATAACAGAACAGAATACTCAGTTTTGGGAATTTCCATTTTTTTATTATTTTATTACTTATTTTTTTACCATTATTTCATATTACTATAAGCAGTGTGTTGTAGAATGTAGTAAGGTGTTTCTAATAAAAGGCATGCATATGGACTGTGTGTTTGTAAGCACACAATAAGAGAACTGTAAAGCTAATGCAGTGAGGGCCATGATTACACTCACACCTGAAAGACACATTTCTGAAATTTATTTCTGTTCAATAAACCCCACGTTATTACCTTTAGAAAACAGGCAACGCTTAGGTTTGCTTTTCTTGTCTCTTCCAGAGCGTCCCTATATTTCCAAATGATATGGTCCGAGAAACCCATCACAAATGATTCCACTTCATTGAGGAATGTTTCTGGAAACCTTTTAGTTCGCTGAACCTTAATATAATAGCAGAGAAAAAACTTTTTTTATCAGCATTAAATTGCTCCTTCCAACACTTTAAGTGTGTAACAACAATGCATCAGCTAACAAAATACGTGCAGATAAAAACTGAACTCAGCTAAATGCCAATTTTAAGGAGACAAGCTGTAATCAGGGTGCTTTTAACAAATAAATGCTATTGTATTTTCAGTCATTTGTATCTATGACCCCAATGTACATTGTAATGTGCCCGGTCAGAAAGTTCCAGTATTCGCCCTGCTAAACCCAGAAGTATAGAGAGAAAAGTTACACTCCTCCAGGTATCACAGGGCTTGTCAGAGTTGACACTTGGTGGCAGATTTAGTTAAATTTCAATATCCCATGGTCCATCTGTATGTCACTGGCGTAGACTACAGCACTTTTGTGATTAGGAATGGGTAATACACACTATAAAATGATTAAGTCATCCAATTACTATGCTTAGATTTTGAGAAAAAAAAATCTAAAATGTAATGAACAAATATTAGCTGTGGGAGGGAGACGGGAAGCCTGACATCAGTCAGTCCTCTGCATGTAGACTCCGGCACACCAATCAGGTAAAACTCTTTCTTTATTGAAGCATGTTAAAAACGATAAAGTGCAGGTGTGGTATAAAAGAATTGTCAGTCAGTCCTCTACCCTATAGCAGATGATGTTCTAATAATTAAGAATTGTTTTAATAATTAAGAGAACTTGAAAAATAGAAATGCAAATGCCAAAGTAGTAATCTTATTATAGGACACTGTGCTCATTGCAATGCAAAGTGTAACACATTAAATACATAAATGTATAAATATATAAGAAATTACTATAATACACAGTAAACCAATATTACATTTCCAGATTGTATTTTAGCATTTTCACTAGTGGACTGCCACAGGCATATACCAAAATATTTACCTGTATCATGTTATTCTCATAGAGATACTGGGCCATGGATTTGATCATTACTTCAAAAAAGAACCAGGAATGCTGTTTGATAAAATAATAAAGCACTATTAGTTTATTAGCAAGGAAAAGAGTCAATTAGTATATATATATATATATATATATATATATATATATATATCAAATCAAATTTAAATGGAATTCAATTTTGTTGGATACATCAAATAGAAAAAATAAAAAAGTCTAAAGAAAAGTAATTTCTTTTTTTTATCAGTTCTGTAGTAAACAGACAAGCAATGAAAGTAAAAAAAAATTCTACACCAACGATCTCCAGTTCTCGCTCTTCAGTATTTTTTCTTGTCAAGCCCATACACGTTGCTCAGCTGACACCATCGTACATTAAATGTCAACTGATGAATAAAATGTCTGCCTCGAACCATTCCACAAAGATGAAGTGAGTGGCTACTCCAGCTTGCACTTATTTCATAAAATAACTTCATTGACTACCGTATTTACCAGCGTATTAGACAACATTTTAACCCATGAAAATATTCTCAAAAGTTGGCGGTAGTCTTATATAATTAATTAATAAGCCCTCCCTGTCTCCAAGACTATCAGAGCGGTAGCGCATCCCTTTGGCCCGCCCTTGTATCCTATTACCTCGTTCTCTGCCTCTCAGATGGGAGCGAGATCTGAGAGGCAGAGAAGAAGGTACCGGTAATAGGATACAAGGGTGGGCCAGAGGGATGTGCTACCGCTCTGATAGTCTTGGAGACAGGGAGAGCTGACCAGGCAGGGAGAGCTGACTAATCCAAGCAGGATTTGTATACAACAACCAGCCAATCGAAGGTAAGGTTCATTGCTTGGATTGGAAGAGAGGTAGTCTTATAAGGCAAATATATCCCAAACTATATATTTTAAATGGAAAAGTTGGGGGTCATCTTATATGCCCAGTCATGTTATATGCTGGAAAATATGGTATATATTTAACAAAGTGTGCAAAACACCCAATACATTTTAACTCTCTGTGCAAAAAGATTAAGGTGTTTCCAATAAGTAAAATGAATACATAAAGACAAAAACAAGAAGTAAGAATTGATGTACTGATTAGAATGTGAGATAATGATACAATATCATAGTGTCTCACAACAAACCATATGCACTAAAGCAGTTGTTCTTAACCTTGTTTGAGGTACTTAACCCACCAGTTTCATACGCACATTCACCGAACCTTTCATTAGTGATAAATCACCCTTCTTTAGTGATAAATCCCTTGACCTCTGTGGCGGAGGCTCCACTGAATCCCTGAGACCGTCTCACCAAACCCCTAGGGTTCGATCAAACCCCAGTTAAGAACCATTGCACTAAAGTAACATTAAAAGAGTTTCTATGTTTCTTTAAGCAGAAGAGTCTTTGATCAGCGTTGCTTGATTTTAGTTTCTCTCTGGCATTATAACTGACATTTGTATTTGTATTGTACATTATTTGGCTGTTTGGTTTAAGAAATATGGATTTTATTTTTTATCAAGATTAAGTGGAAATTTCTTTCTAAGTTTCACCTGAAAAATCTGTTACTCTAATCAAAAACCAAATCACCTAAAAGGAAAGGTTGGGAAAATTAGATTCCAAAAAATTATTTACCCTTAAAACAAGCTTAATAGTTGTCTGCTCATTTGATTTTAAAAGGCTTGTGACACCCTTGGCAAGCTCCTCGTGTATTGTCCGATTTCCATATGATTTTTGTTTAAAAACAAACTGCAAAATAAAGAAAATAATTTTGAATATTTCCCATTAACAGAATAGTAAGAAACATCAACAGTAAGCCACATACACTTATAACTGCATCAAACAAATACCGTATACATGTATTTCTAGGAAAAGAAACATTAGCAGGATCTGCTTAAAAAAGACTTATTAAAAACTTACCTTATATTAAATTCAGCCGTAAAAGTCACAGCATCATTTGTGCTGTAATTTCACTGAGGCAGACTTCACAGTGCTTCAGCTGGCTTAGGAGCCGGCGCAAATCTCCGCCCACTTTTTCAGAAATTACAGTACAGATGAAGTTGTAATTCCATTGGTTCAACTTAATATAATGGAAGTTTTTAATATGGCTTTTATGGCTTTAGTTCTTCTTTAATGTAGTTCATTAGATTCCTAATTGGAATTTATCTTAGCATTTAGTTACATTTTTTTTTTAGCTGTTTCTAAACTTAAACACTATACTACCCAATATCTTCTATATGTTCCCTTAATAAGTAGATTTTCATGAGAGGCTGGGAAAGTAGTTTATTGATAGATAAAGTGCTACAGGTTGAAGATCAGTGCCATAATCTCAGCAGATGTACATGGCTGTACTTTCTTTTCTTTATGGAATTTGCCTATAGAAACTCAGCCCAGATGCAAATAAAGAAATAAATTAACTAAGTCCATGAAGACACTCACAGGTTCAAATTAGGACTCAAATAAATAAGATGGATTCTGATAGCGGCATTCAGTCTTCATCGTTTCACTATACAGTTAAATCAATGACTGATCGCTATTCATTAAGGATATATACTGTATGTCAGTAATCATTATATATATTAGTCTAAGGTTAGTTAAGCAGAAATGATCTCACATGTTAAAAATAAAGAGTGACAGATGACAGGTTTGTGAAACAATATTTGATTGGTGGTTTATTGCTAAGACTCTGAAATGTCTCCTTTAACTGAAACAAACTTTCATGAATTTGAATAGTCTACGCCCCTTCCTCTATCAAATTCTCTTGGCTAAATCTTCATTGATATCACTTACATATCCCCATATTTTAAAATGTATCGAATAGGCTCCCACAATTAGCACTTTTCCCTCTCATTTAAACAGGTTAGCAGATTACTAAATTTTAAAAAGACATTAGCATAGCCATAGACAGTGTTACATATGTTTATTGCCCATATTGCAAATAGCAAAAGTCAAAATAGGGGTAAGGCTTATTTTTAGGTATAAATGTTGTCTACAAAATTGCATTGTGAGCAAAAAAACGGTAAATGAAGTGCTCAGAGGTACTTTAAATATAAAATTCATTATTAGAGAGATGTATTTTTTTTTTCAGTGATTTTTGGGACCCATACTGGCCAGCCTGTGTGATTCTGACATTATCCCATAGGGGATGCTTCTCTTAAAATCAAATGTTGGTATGTTGTATTGATAGTATCATCTTCAAATCGACTTTGTTTATATACTGTTTGACACTTCAACTGAAGCTAACATTACTGTCCAGAAAATTAAATGACCATGAATTTATTTCTTAACTCTTTAATCAACCCTCTCCTTCATTACAACTGCTGCCTAGTTGCTTTTGTATGAGATCCTAACATAAAACATAACAAATGTTATTATTCAAATGAATCGAGAAAAAAAGGGCAGATGCAACTGGCTTAGCTTACCACTATAATGCAAATTCATTCAACTGTTTTTTTCCCGAATGAATGCTCTTAATGTGGCACAATTTCACTTTATGATGAGGTTATTGAAAGTGTAGTCACTTCTGATTTGTGGATGAAATTTGTGTCCCTTGTAATATAGTTCCCAAATGCTTTGAGGGGGTTATTCACTAAGGTGCAAATTTGACTGTCGAATTCGCAAACAGCGGATTTCCATAGTAAATCCGCAACAATTTCCCCATTGTAAAGTCGTGACAATTTTTTATAGTTAAAATTGCGACAATTTTCCCATAATAAAGTCGCGACTGCGACAATATTTTCATTATAAAGAGCAGCCTATTGAGACTGTCTTTATCTGGCGAATTCGCACCTATATGCAACAATTCGGACTTTAGTGAATTACCCTCTGAACCTGTACAGTACCATACAATAAAATAAAACAGCTTGTCTGTGATATATACAGTAACATAATGTCCATTTCTACTTATTATTAACTGAAATAGGTTACCTTTACATAGGACTGCACATAATGCTCCATCTGCTCATCGTGACATTTGGCAACAATAGCAGTGAGTACCCTAGAATATAAACATATCAAAGATCTGAATACTCCCCTTTGTTCATTGCTAAACGACTAATAGGTTAGCAACTGATACATGATAAAGGAAAATATACTCAAGCTTATCTTTTTTTTAATTTATTGCAAAACATTCATTTGCTCCCAAATGGAGTGGAACCTGTTAGGGTATTCAGTGAATAGAACATTCTTCAGTTAAGGGATTTCCTATAGTGAGCAATAGAAGAACTGTAGCTCTGCATGTCTAGTGAGAATACTTAAAACATTTTGTAGTGTCAACTAATAGGGAAACTCCCTTACTTAAAAACAGAATATATTTTCCATTACATAATAAAAGTTAGACAACTTATATTAATTAAAAGCATTAAGCTTTTTGTACTGATCTAACCCTTGAAACTCAAATTACAAGGTGTAAGCAAAAAACACATCATACAACATAAAATTATGCTCTTCTAATGCCAGTATTAGGCTACAATAAGGCGGAATATGAATTCCAATTATTCATCTTTTTTAATGTGAACTATGAAAAACAGTTTCACCCACACTGTACAGTAAACATGATGTAGAAGGGATCTAATTTGGTCAGATGTGCCACTGCAGTTATTACTGTTCCTAAATATCAAGCATTAGTCATCCGTAATTTCACCTAGCTGTGTCAAAAGAACATGAAAAATTATAAAAATACATACAAATACTGTAAAACAACAGTAAACCATAGAAACTGAATCTTTTGTCCACAAGATCTGGATGGTGTGGAAGCCATACCATCTGTTTCACAACTCCTTGTTCCTTACCCTGAATATAGTTCTTTATGACCTTGGTTTTGTGTTTTGCTACATTGTCCTGCTGAAGAATGATGTTTTGACTGATCAGATCCCTTCATGATTATATTGCACCATGGAAGAATAATTTTACTCAAATCACCAAAGTTACTTGCAGAAAATTAGCCCTAGTGCACGACCAGGTTAGGTGGAAAAGTTTGCAAGACTAATTTTTGCATTAGGTTTACATTTTATGTACCAAAATAATGGAAATAGCCAAGAATATATTTCCATAAAAATGAGAGCTGTTCCTTTTTTCATAGATGAACTGCTTTAGTTTTTATATTAATTCAGTTGTGTGTGAAAAGGAATAATAGGAATTTAGAATTTCAGACTATGATTGCATATACTGTATATTACTGTACATGTGTAATAAAAGATATAATTACCTGGTTGTGAGAACAAGAAGATCATCAGCATTATTCTGTGTTAGAATGTGAAACAGCTGATTTAACAGTACAGGAAGAAAGTTTATAATTACATTGATCTTCTCAATATTCAGTAGTTCCTATAAATGTTAGAAGTACATGAAAAAATAAAATGAATTATTGAAATACTTCACACAGGATCCATATTTTTGTTTATGTATACTGAGTAGATGTTTTAAGTTCTTAGCCTAGGCATCGTTGTGGTTCTTCTAATACAGGATGCTAAGTATGATCTTAAACACGGCCAAAACTGTGAGATCACTATAAATTCTTAAATTAAAGATACAAGGACATGTTTATCATATGCTATCATTTAGCATAGTTACATGGAGAGCATGCACGTGACCAATGCATCCTTCCTGGATGACATGCACGCTTTCCCATGTGACTTCTAGGAAATGCCAAAGTGGGGTTTCAATAGGAGCGTGGCTAGAGAGGAATGCGCTCATGAGAGGATCGCCTGATTAAGAAGCCGTAGAGTCGCTGGCAGTGTCTGAAAATGGGTATGCAACACGGAAGTGCTGTATAGCACTTCTTTACAGGTAAGAATTTTAACTTTAAAAAAAATTGATAATAAATCATATTAAAAAAAAGTGGTAATTATCATAATTAATTTTTTTTTTTTTCCTTTAAGACATTTGACTA